>JAAGNO010013963.1:0-27029 GCA_033439905.1 Ceryle rudis | reverse complement strand
GAGAGGAGAGGAGAGGAGAGGCGAGGAGAGGAGAGGAGAGGAGGGGAGGGGAGGGGCGGGGAGGGGAGGGGGGGGGGGGGGGGGGGCGGGGGGGGGTGGCACTGCGCTCTGCGCTGCGGTGGGCCGCGGCGGGCTGGGCGGCCCCCTGGCCCAGGTCCTGGCTGCCGCGGGTGGCGGCCGCCTGGGTCTGGTGGATCATGACGTGGTGGAGACGAGCAACCTGCACCGGCAGGTGCTGCACGGGGAGGCCCGCCGAGGGCTCCCCAAGGCCATCTCTGCCGCCGCAGCCCTGCGGCTGCTGAACTCCACGGTGCAGTACGTGCCCTACTGCGGCGCCCTGAGTCCTCGCACGGCCCTAGAGCTGGTGCGGCAGTACGACGTCATCGCCGACTGCTCCGACAACGTCCCCACCAGGTACTTGGTGAATGACGCCTGTGTGCTGGCTGGGAAACCCCTGGTGTCCGGCAGCGCCCTCCGGCTGGAAGGACAGCTAGTCGTGTACAACTACCAGGGAGGGCCCTGCTACAGGTGTCTCTTCCCCAAGCCCCCTCCACCAGAGACGGTGACTAACTGTGCCGATGGGGGAGTGCTGGGTGTCGTGCCAGGAATCATGGGGTGCATCCAGGCCTTGGAAGTGCTGAAGATTGCTTCGGGAATGGGTTCCTCTTTCAGTCGGTTCATGCTGATGTTTGATGCTCGTGAAGGGAGATTTCGCAACATCAAGCTAAGACCAAAGAAACCAGACTGTGCTGTTTGTGGTGACAATCCATCCGTCACCTTCCTTCAGGATTATGAGGCATTTTGTGGTTCTTCTGCAACAGACAAGTGTAGGACTTTACATCTGTTGTCTAGTAAAGACAGGATATCTGTAGAGGAATACAAAAAACTGTTGGATGAGCAAGTTCCTCATGTATTGTTAGATGTTCGTCCGCAGGTAGAAGTGGATATTTGTCGCCTTGTACATGCTGTCCACATTCCTTTGAGTAAATTAGAAGAAAAAGATGAAGAATATCTGGAATATTTAGAGAAAAGAATTTGTGAAGAAAAGCAGAGAACTAATGGCCAAACATCTTTTCCAGTATATGTTGTTTGCAAATTAGGGAATGACTCCCAGAAGGCCGTAAGAATTCTTCAGGAGTTATCTGTCAAAGAAATTGGTTCCGTATTAGCTAAGGATATTAAAGGAGGGCTCATGGCTTGGGCCAATAAAATCGACCCAACGTTTCCCCAGTATTAGAAATATAGATGGGGAAATAAATAAAATTTTTCATAGTAACTTCCATAGAGCTTCATCTTCTCTTTGTAATGGTTGTATCACGTGGATAAAGCAGGTGATAGAAATACCATGTTGCTTTTTTAGTGGTAATTTTAAGAAATAAGTATTTTTGTAGATGTCTGATTATTTTTATAAAAATGTTAAACTATCCATGGAAAGAAATGTGTTTCTTGGTTATTATTTAATAGTGAATACTTGGAATAACTACTTAATTGTGCATGTGGTGATTGAGAATGACCCCTAATTAGTAATTATAGCATGAAGAATGACAAAGCACAGGAGCATTGAAAGTTTTTTTCTCATTCTTCTACTGTCTAACAAATAGAACCAGTGCATGCAGTGATTAAAAAAACCAAAAATCAAACAAACCACCAACTGTTAATCTCTAGCTAGTCAGTAGCAGTATGAAGCCTATCGTATAGAATTGCCAAGACTGTTTTGGTCAACAACTTTTGGTTCTCTGTAGAAGCGTTGTGTATTTTGAGAGAGAAGTGCTCACTGCAGGTTACGGCACCTGGAGCAACGGTGTTCTGTTAAGAACTTCTAGGGCCACCCATCCTCATTTGTGGGATGGCAAAAAAGTGTAAAAACATTTCTCTTTTGTAAAGAGAAACTGAGGTGGAATGTTAATAAGACATAACTTTAAGCCTAGAAAGTTTGCAAAAGATACAGAAAATGCTTTTGTGAGGGCTCAGAAGATTTTGGAGGTTGAATGATGAAGAGGAAATGAGAGAGAAAAAAAACAACCCACAATGTATCCTCCCTTTTGCAAGTACAAAAACATACTTCATAAGTTTTCTCCTTGTGGTAGTTGCACATCCCCAGTTGTGCTGCTTTATTGTGATAACTGGCATCTAGAACTATGACTGTCTAAAAAGTTCTCATAGATGAATTGAATGAAAAGAAATAAATAGTTTCTCAAGAGAGAGCTGCCTGAGTCCTCATCACTTAAGCATAGTAATTATCTTCTTATATTAATTGAAGTATGGATTTCTTTTGCTTTTTGAGGAGGAAAAAGCCACCTGTCATGACTAATTTTCACATTATTCAAGGGCAAAAAAGGATGCTATCGTTGTAATTAGTAGTCAAAAAGGCATATTTTAGTAAAATAAATGAGAACATCCACACCCCCTACTTTATTATAACACACCATGGGCTCTAGCAATAATAATCTTAGTCTCTTAGGAAGGAAACAGTTATGTGAATTTATAAATAAAATCCTATCTTTTTCAGCTTAGAGCACAGTGCAACTATTGAAGGCCATGACTTAAAGCGAGCTGTGATGCTTCACGGTGTGGTAGGGAGAGAGTTGTTGGTCAAGACCTTTTAAGGCAGGCTGTGGAGGCGTGGTTCAGTCAGAACATCTGGCTTCTGGTGGGTTTCAGCTGTCGGTAATTCGAAACCAGAGGGACTTGTTTGAAATGCCTCACCTGTTTTGGTTTCCTTTCTTTACCATGATGTTGAAGAAGAACAGAGAAGGTAACAGTAGCAACAACTCTCTAATATCCAGCCTCCCAACGCTAAGAAATGGATGGTATGTCACATAGCCTGAAAAAGTGATTTCTTTTCATTAGTCAAAGCAAGGTGAGCCTATGGACTTGGGGAGAAGGGGGGGGGAAAGCTTTTTGATTCTAAATCCGAGTGCTATTTTCAGTAAATAGAAATCATGTGTAAAGTCTTCTCCCTTGTTGCAACATTTTAGCAGCGTATGTACACAAACTGCGTGAAAGAAAGAGGTGACATTAAAGCCAGTGGCGTTTGGTGGAGGATTTTCTGTAGCAAATTTATAATTGCATTTCTTGTAGCACATTTTCAAGCAGGAAACCAGGCTGTGAGTCTTTGTGGTGTATGCAAAACAATTAACACCTTGAGGATCTGGAGAGCTCTGTGGAAAAACAGTGATAAGGCTGAAAGAAAATAAACCAAAACCACAGAATGTATCAGAACTGGAGGGGGGGAAAAAAAGTAAATGTATTAACTCAGGCTGATGAGAAACAAACTTTCAAAGATTTTTTGTATTAAAATGCCTTGGAAAGACCGTTCTTGCCAATCTGCAGGGTTCTTATATAGGAGCACAGCATCTGAGACACATCTGTTAATTCTGCATATGGAGACTTCTGTGCTAAGCTATTTGGGCCATACATTATAGAGATAATTGTTCTGGAAAGAACTAGTGGCTCAATTCTGATCTCAAGGGACAATGCAGAATGTAGGTTTCTTTGCGGGGGGTGGGATCAAAGTGTTTTCTTCCTTCACCTAGGATAGCAAATTCTCAGCAAATATGAAAATACCTGCCATGCATCTTAGGTAGATGAGGTCTGTAGTGCTTGTCAAAATTCAATTCTTTATATTCTGGGGGTTTTATTTTATCTGAAATTTGATTTCTTTTTTTCCCCTTGGCTTGCTGAAGTGATACACAAGTCATCCTGCAAATACAGTCCTTGCACAGCGCTGCACCCTTTGGTGATAGGCTGAAAAATCAAGCGTCACAGGATAATAAATAAGCCAAAACTTTTTTTTATTGGAAACTTATCTTTTGTTTTGAGTTGCTCTATTTCTTGAACTCTATAAAATGTTGCAGTGGTTTCTCTGTTCACCAGGAAGTAGAATAGCAGAACTCTGCTTAGAAGTTCTAAGAGAAGCAATAAAACTGTATCATTCTGTATTGCTGCCAAAGTACTGTCTAAATATTGGTACATGTTGACATTGTGAATGAAGACAAGCTGCTTTATTTGAGGAGCTTACAGTGTAGCTGGTCTCAGGTGTGTTACCCAAAAGGATAAGGTCAGTCTGTTGAGTGTATTTTTCTCATTGTCCTTGACTCTTGATGTCATGAGGTTGTTTTATGCTTGTTTGGTTATACTCTCTTCTAAATGTCTTACTAGATTTTGGCACAGGAGCTAAGAGGAAACGGCCTCCCATTAGAGGTTTAGAATATTCAAAAGTGGCAGCAGCATTTATTGTTAATTGTTGCATTTTAATGTCTCCCACATGTAGGTCTATGGGATAACTCTGCATTTGAACCGTGAGGCTAAATACCTAAACTTCTTTTGTCCTGGTTAATATTTTAAGGCAAGGGAAATCAAGCTGGCCTAGCTTTCGGGCAAGTCTAAGAGGTGTCTATATACAAGGTACTAATGTGCCTTGATGAACTAAAATCCTCCTTATTTTGCTGGCAGGAATCTCATCTCTAAACCCTGATAAATTCAGCATTGAGCTACTATCAAAGTGTATGATTTTAAAAAAATCCCCCAACAATTAATAGAACTATTTATAGTCAAAGGTATAAGGGATGTGTCCAAAACTAGTTCTCAAGAGTTCATATATTAGAATTTTAGGGGTGCGAGCATCTTCATTATTATCCTATTTGAAAGCATAATTTCTAAAAAAAAAAAAATTAACTGTTCAAAACAAAACTTTGCACTAGATGCTGAAAATACTGCAAGCACAAGTTTCTCCTTTTTTTACATATGAAAGCTCTAGGCTCTCCTTTGTAAAACTACATCAGGAAAAAATATTTTAAGGACGTTTGCTAGGTGGCACTGCAAGTTAATAAACCAAATCATTCTCTAGGTTGTAAGATGTAATTCAGCCTTAGCAAGAGCTGAGGTTCACATGTAAAAACGCGGTTTTGTACGCTTCGTTTGAAAAAAAGACTGGCAAAATAGGATAAAATGGAGCAGGGCAATTGAATAGTACATACAATATTCCAAGAAAAAAATATAATGGAAATTATCTTTCCAGGGTAAGTTTTCAAAGTGTTTTTTGTTTCAGAGATTTAACCTGAGGGTTTGTTTTTTTATCACGTGCTATTTTGAAATGCTTTTGCAGCCAAAATGGATGATTGTACAGAGAAGGGTTATTGGAAACGTTAGCACAAAATTAAATGTGTCACTGCTAGTACATCTAAATTTAATATTCCTGAAAGGCACTGCAGATTTTCTTACCTGGTTAGGGCATTGTTTTTCTTTTGAAAAGAATGTTTCCTTTTTGTCCTTGTTTTGTAAAACAGAATTTAAGGCGTAAAAATCTAACAACGAAAAAAGTTCTCTAAGACAATCTCTGTATAACCAATTGGATTTAATTGGAAAACAAGAACTGAACTCTCAGGCCTGATGTATCAAAACAAGCCCAAAGAATTACCTGTGTGCAGAGCTCGGACTTATTCCTGTGGTAATAAAACTAGGTTGTGAACCGCAGTGTCCCACATAGCACTGCAGAACCATTTAAAAGGTAAAAATAAGAAAGTCCTACGAGTGTGTTCAGTGCAGATTTCGTGAGTTATTCTAACATTTTTTGCAGAAACTTCAGCTAACAAAAGCAGGAGTGGGCTATCCTCTTCTAGCTCTCTAAAGAATCAAAGTGCAGTAACAAAAATAACGAAACAAGGGGTTGAAAATAAGTGTATTCATTTGTTTAAAGCTTCTATAATTATAAGCATCTTTTAACTCGGGATTTATTAACATAGATTTGGAAGTTTTTCTGTTTGGAATCTTCAGTTTCGTGTGTGGATATAAGCTTGTATTCCTTTAATGCTGCAATTAAAACATCTGCAATGTGGCAGCGGTGGGGAGTCTGGCAGACCTCTTAGTTCATGGATATAAATCAAAAGGAGATGTTTTGTGAAGTCATGGCATTTACATCAGTTTGAATGCTTGTGATTTTCATTGAAATCCACATGCTGGCCAGAATATAGAAATGAAAGATGGTGTCTGTGTTACTTCCTGCAGGAGACTATTGCAGTGTTTCATATGACATGGCTTCAAATCATGTCCTGGTTAATTAGGTGAGTTGTTTCTAAAACTGAGTCATTCTATCACTAGACATTAAAAGGCTTGCTTATCACTGTGTATTTTTGAAAAGGTTGAGTCATTACAGTGTTAGTATGCACTTTATTGGTGTCACTTGATTTATGTGTGTCTCTGACTAACTAGCTCAGTGTTTGAAGCAGAATTTAAAAAAAAACAACTGAGAGAGGGGCACTGTGGGTACTGCAATGTTTCGATAAAATTGCCAGCTGGGTTCAGCCAGCGTGTGTTCAGGCCGGGGCAGCGTTTCTCAGCTGGTGGCCTCTAAAACTAGGGGCCTCAAAGACATTCGGAAGGTGATCTTTATAGTGACTGGGGAAAAATGTGCACGTGTTCCAGTGTATTTGAACAAAATGCAGAAAGATAATGTAACACTTTTGGTTAAAAAAATAGTCAAAAACCAACAAAAAACCCTGCTGTTGAGATTCACTTCATCCCAGAGCAAGCAATTTCTCCAAAACTTCTCCTTTTGCTTGGATATAATTGTGTCCGTGACTTGGTAGTAAAAGGAAAATAAATGTTGAACTCTCCAGAAGAAAACATTTTTGTTCATGCAGAAAAAAGTTTTTAAAGAGTTTATTAACACTTAGGTACCTGAAGTAAAAAAAGCAAGCCTATATTTAAAAAATTAGTTGCAAATTAAAGATGTTAATGTTTTTTTTTTTATGTCAGGTATTACTTTTAAATAGAATTTTTAGAAAGTTCTTTTAAGATCCAGGAACATAGCCAATAGCTGTCCATAATTTACATCTTTGTAATAGTTAAGTGCTACTACATTTACACAGATTCACTGGTCACATTCTTGCCGACCACTTCCACTGTGTCAAAAGTTAAGTACTAGTAATGTTCCTACAGAATCTGTGCTGTCATTGGTTGCTGCTTTATTCTTTTTGCAAGATTTTAATCTGAATCTCCTCTACAGCCTGCAGATGTCACTGGGAAAGTTGTGATGCACTTGGAAGAGCTGTGGGTTGGAATGTAACAGAGATTTGTTTTTTCTTCTGGAGTAAGAGTACAGCCCCTGCATTCCTTCCTGTATGACACTGAAAACTTTTGCCTTTTACTCTCATGTAATCACCTAATACTAATAAAAGGTGGCAGCTGTTTCTTGTGGGAGAAGGCAAATGTATTGACCTACAGCAGGTCATGTTTATCTGAGATCATGAGAAGTACTCTTATCTGAGTGAGAGGAATAATGTTATGCCACTTCATTTACAGACCAGTTTTGTGTATTCCAGAAAGAGCAATTACCTTGTAAAATGTAACAGCTTACAGCGTGTGGCTTTGTAAATGCAAAGATCTTATATTGCATCCCTGATTAGTAAAACGAGTACACTAAAACACAAAACTCCCCAACTTTGCATGTTTATTATTGCTGTAGGCGATTACTTGGTTTCCTCAAAGTGCTGATAATGAGAAGACACTTTGGATTACTGGTCCAGTTTGCAGTTTGCTGGCAGTTTACTGAAGTCTGGTGAAGAATAAGAGACTAAACAGTAACAACCCGTTCTGTGGTTGAGGTGCCTGCCTGCAGACAGGCTGGTTTACTAGTTTGTGGTTACCTGCTTAGTACTGTGAAAAATTGCTGCCTGTTGGCAAGTTCTCAATGAATATGTGAATAATATCTGGTTTACAGGCATCAGAAACACAGATCCATTTTAGTGAATGCAAAGCAAAGGGTAGCTTCACACCCTGGGTTGTGGTGGTGACAAGCGCTTGCAGCACTGGAGCTGTGTGACATTAAAGCTGAGACTGAAGCTTGTCTAATACATCCAGTGTTAGTGGTTGCTCAGGTAAGGTAATGGTTATGTGGGAGGATGTCTCACTGATCCTGTGGAGTGATGCATTGAGATAAAGAGCAAGATCTTTTTATGCTGGTCAGAGTTCTTCCCATACAGAAATTCCTTCCAGGGCGGGCAGAGGGATCAGTCACTATGTGCAATGAGCAGGTTTCTTCCAAGCTTGGACCCCCATTGAATGAGAAAGGTGGAGCTGAGTCAGCTTGTAATGGTTCAAGAAGCTTGATAAATAGAAACTGTGCTGCTTTGATTACAGGACTTCAGCCAGAAATAGAGTAGTTTTGAAATGGCCAAGTTGAATAAAAAGCAGTTAGATCACTAAGGAGACTAGCTAGGAGAAGAATTTTCAATCGAAGGCAGAAATAACTATGGGTGGAGGCTGACTAGAGCTCCTCAGAGGTAGTACCAATCCTTTGAATTTCCCGTGGGCACTTTTCCTTTTATATTAAGACTAGGAGAAGTGTAAGATATTAACACGTATTTGGGTAGCAAAATTTGGAGCACAGTTAGTGAATGCTAATGTAAGCCACAGGAAAACACACACACACACATTGGTTTGTGGTATTAACCTTCTGTGGTTTATGTTGCTGTTGGTTATAAATACCAGCCTTACTGCTTACCTTACTTTGCAGCTTCGAATCTTTGTGAGGAAAATAAATACAGCTTGGGAAAAACAGCAGTACATGATTAGAGCCCCTGGTTGGGAAGAAGACAAAATTTCCCAGAGCTTTCTCCTCAAATAACTCCGAGTTGTCCAAAAGAGTAATGATTTAATGAGTAAGGTGAAAGACTGACAAGAAATCCAGAGTTTCTGCTAAGTTTTGGCTGTACTCCCGGGCAAGTCACTTTTTCCCCAGTTCCACTGTGTGTGTTGTGTTTAAATCTTCCTCTAGTGACCAGATCCCAAGGAAGCAATTTAATAAGCATGTTGTTCTGTAACAGCTCTAAGAACTAGAATTCATGGGTTATGTGGCTTGGACAAAGCAGTGGGATGTTGCATCTGCTCTGCTGGAAGCAATGAGAAATGCTTGGTTGCAGTGTACATACATTATTATGCAGTCAGAAGCTTGAGCCATACAACTGCACGCTCTTCATCTTCTCCATATAGCAGCAGAAAAGCAACTGATATGTTCTGGTCTCAACAGTGGGAAAGGAAAATGGCTTCTGTTTGCCTGTTCTCTAGTATTTTATCATTGAATGAGTTCATTTTATCTTGTCTTCACAATATATTTCATATGATTAATTCAGCTGATTGTCAAAGCCAACTGAAATATATCTATGTGATGCTGCTGCTCTGAACTCTTGTGTTTTTTGTTGTGAATTACATGCATTTCTAATATTTCATGCTCATGCAAAGAACAAAAAATAGCTTCCATCTGGAATTATTTCTCTCATATGAATCTTACTAGAAAAGCACATTGATATAAATTCAGTCTAGTCCTGTTTTGGTACAGTTCTTCAACCAGAGAAGAAGTTATTCCTACTCTGCATCAGGGCTACTTAAAATTATAATATCTACTGAAAGCTAGAAACAGGCTACAGCTGTAGCCAAGAACCCAGATCTGGAAAGGACCACTTAGGTAGAAGAATCCAGGCTGAAACACAACGTACGTGGCTTCAGCTATAGTCCTTCCTTCGCTGGGGCCCTAATGTGGGAGTCAACTGCAGGCTTTGCCGCCCTGACCCTTCACCATCAGTCACTCAAGGAAGAAATGAGCAGATGGACGTTCTTGTGACTTCTTCATGTTCATAGCACAAGGCCTTTCTGTGCAAATAAGCTGTAGTTTTGGTCACAAGGTGTGCATGCTGTTGCTAGGAGACCAAATCTCTGCTTGCAAAGAAAGGTTATTTCCAAATTTAAAATGGCTCCTTATAAATTTGACTGGAAAATGAAGTCTTTTATACAAACAGGCATTCACCTGCTCATGAATAGTGAAAGGAAGTTCTCATTTTGTGAAATAGATTTCTAACTTCACAATGTAAGAGTTGGAAGCTCTTAAAAAAACACTGAAGTGTTTAAACTTGTGTTTACATATATATTTATATGTACACATATGTATGTGCACACCTCGAGCACAGGCACCTTCCAGATGCTGTGGTAGAACCTGATGTATTAGGAGGAATTTATGGAACTGATTTCCAGGACATGCATATTGTCCATTTCAAATACCTTCTAGAAACTCTGCTCTCAGTTTCTATTTTCAGACTTACTTGTAACTCCCTGGTGCTGTTGGATGTTCTGTATTCCAGCAGTAGTGAAACTTGGAACAACAGGCCTTGCTCAGACACAGCTCACAACATCGACAGACTTCCACTCCACTGGGCACCCTGTTCTCTCTTTCAGCTCTCCCTATGATTCACCATTGTCGTGCCTGCAGAGGTCCAGCTGGGAAGATGAGATAGCTGTAAGTAGTTACAGTACAGGAAAATTGTTCTTATTTTCTGCACCCTACCTGTTCTTCATGTCTACCTCATGATCTTCTTTACCTGTTATTTTTCTGTCCTCAATGAGCTCTGAGGGTCAGAAGTAGAAAGGGTAACAAAGCTACTTAAATCTTAATTAATTCTGCTGATTCAAGTTCAGGGCCAAAATCGCATGCAGAAGTCATAGACAGAAGAGCAGGGTGGTCTCTTCCCAACTAATGGACAGTATGGAAACCGTGTGTGCATCCCTACTGCTAACAGAACTGTCACAGGAGCTTAACGTGGTGTTTTATCTGAGATGTAAGAAGTTACAGCACTATCCCTTCCGTGAGACTGCTAGTGCACTTTTGCAACTAGAATTTTTATATTTTTTTTCCTAAACATCGGACAACAGGGTAGCAAATATTCCCTTTGTGGCTGTTGTTTAATTTAGAACCTGAAGCTCACAAAGTCATTAGTCTTTGGGTGGCAAATTGGGGATTAGCACCTTGGTGCCATCTTCTTTTTGTTTACAAGAATGGATGTGAAAGTGCTCCTTTTCCTAAAGGCAAGGTTCGGTTTACATTAACTGTAGGACATCTCCAGCTGACGGCTCTCCCATGAGCAGCATTTCTCTCTCCTCTCCCAGTGTGAAGCTTACAGCTCCACAGCCTCCCCTCCCCTCCCTCTTCCCTCCCTCATCCATGGGTCACTCTCAATTAGTGTTGCCACTGTCCCTCCTTTTGGAAACTGCTCATTTGAGGCCCTTCCACCTGTAGGTGCTTGTGTTTGCTTATTCCCCAGGGAGCCTTTTCAAAGAGAAAAGTAACCCCAGCAAAGCAGTGGATCAGTCGCTCACAAGGAGCGTTGGTGCCTCTGTGAGGCACATGGGTGGGAGGGTTCATGGCTGGCTCTGGGAAAGCAGGACACTGGAAGTTGGGGTTTAGATGACCTTGTAATGAAGCAGCACCTTGAGCTACAAATTTACACTCTATGACATTTGGGATTTGGGATTCACAAGGCTTAACTTTTACTTGCTGTGCAGCCCATTGCTCTGGACAGTCCCTGCTGTTATTTACAGCTGCTTTACCAGCACAGAAAGACTTGTTTGCTCTTTCTATTGAGCTTGACCTATCCATTGTGCTAAATTCTCTGCCTGCCTGCAGATCAGTGCTTAGTGACAGCTCTTTTCTCTTCTGAGCATAAACACAGTAATGGCCTCAGTTTTTTTCACAAATATGTTGTAAGCTTGAGAAACATAGCTTGGTCCCCTGGCAATGAAAAACCAGCAATTTCATAGTTTCTCTTAGAAAAGATGCTCAGTATGGGGTTACCTTCTTCTGACTTTAAACATCTAATGGTTAAGATTAGATTCTGGTTCTCTCTGTAGTTAGGGAGATAAATAGATCTCTCCTTTGTAGGGTGATTGATCCCAGCTTACTCTTGGTGTCTGGGATAGCTGGGAGAACTCTGCTGAGCCCTGCTGGAGCCCTGTCCACTGGGTGATAGTAGGTGCCTCACTGAGTGAAGTTGCACAAGTGCTGACATAAGCTTTCTCTGGCACCTCACTGCCCTTTGCCTTGGACTTGTACATGTATTTGTGTGACTGGAGGGAGAATTGGGTGAGGGAATCTTCTGTTCTTACCTATTTTTAAGGAAGACAAATTTCCCAGTCCCACAGCAGCAGGAGCCCTGGGGCTCATGGAGTGGGAATGAGGGGTTTGGATAAGGCACATCTAAACTCCTTGAACATTGAGCACATCTGTGGCTAACTACATGATTTATTTTTCTCTTCTGAAGCAGATTTTGTAATTTCTTTTATAAATAAAATAGCTGCTGACTTACCAGACTGCTCTTATACAAGGCATGGAGGTGTTCTTGTTTTCCCAATGTGGCCTTGAAGCTTGCAAATTTTAGTCACATAAAGTTTCACTAGCCTTTTGAAGAATGTCACTTACCAATATTCCATCCAAATAAATACCCATAAAAATATTTATGCAGTATTTATGTGGTGTCAATATGTGTTTCATACTTCCCAGAAGCTACAGTGATGGTATCTTCATCCTAGTTTCCTTGCAGATCTAACAGTCTGCTCTGGCAAATGAGAGGCCTCATATGCAGAAACCAAGCAGTGCAATGGATTGAATATATTCCTCTATATTTTAAAAAAGAATTTTTTGAAAGACTTTATTCATCCTTCTAAAGTGGACTGGTGCAGATGGATGCTTTAGCACAGTGCTCCGGGACTCAGACGAGAACTGCCGGGAGTGGCCCGTAGATGGCAATGTAGGATCCTTGAATCGGGCACATTTTCTGCTCTGTGTTGATGAAATCCCGGGTATTTTACCCCAGCACGGACACACAGATTGGATTTATCGCGTTTCTCAGTATGTCTGGACTCTTCCAGCAGCACTGACTAACGCATCCTCTGTGGCTAGTCATGCATTTTGAGTACTTTAATTTCACAGTTAGAAATACAGTCTCATGAAAATACAGCAAATAATGACAGAGTTTGATTCACAGGGAGAAGTTTTCTTTTGGCTTTGCATATCAATAGTATGCAAAAATGTAAATATGCATCATGGTCCTGCATGAGTCCTTGAAGTACCTTAGCTGTGGGCCAGAGTTCTGCTGTCAGGGGAAGGAAGAGCCAGGAGTCAGGGAGGAAAACACTTGTGCAGGTTTACACGAGTTCCACCAAGAGGAGTGTTTTATTAATGCAGTTTCAGGGCTTATAGAACCCTCTGTGGTGGGATGTGGATGCCTTACCTCATGCTATTGTTGCTGATACTTCTTTCCTGTGTCCATCAAATTATGCTGGTTTTCATCCTGTGATGCCCATGTTGAATTTGTGCTCTTTTCTTTCACCTAACTAAAAAGATAGCTTCACCCACTTAATGTGTTACATTATGCTTTGCAATCTTAACTTTCCCCACTCAGGTTGTCCCCAGAAATATTCCTCTCCAAAATGAAAGACACCTGCAATTCCATGGTGTTAGATCTGGTTTGCTTGAGGGTAGTATTTATCACTTTCCCAAAATGTGCTTGTATTTATGAGTGAAACTGAGTCGTCTTTTCCTTGGCTGACCTGGAACTGCTACCACTGTGAATGTTATGGGCGACATTACTCAGCTACTTTGTGGCATGAGGTACATCACTAATGAAAATGAGAACATTATTTCAATTTATCATTCAGCAATTCTGTGTCAAAACTTTATTTCTATAAATAATTAACTATAGAAACTTATACTAGTCCGCAAAACTTTGTTCCTGTGGTAAGCACCATTTAAATGACATTGTTATCTTTAAAAGAAAGATAAATATTATTATACTTGCTGGCCACTTTACTTGTGTGACTGAGAGCTGTAAAATTAGCTGTCTAGTTTTGGAAACAAATGGCCTTAGTTTTTAAAAAAATCTAATCTGCAAATGATGGCTGGGAAGTACTTGCATTCCAGGGCAGTCACTTGAGCAGGTTTTGTAGTTTACAACCCTGTTTTTCTGGACCCACAGCGAATGTAGGAATAAAATTATGACCATGATTAAGAATGGCTACAAAACTGCAGCCATTAAAAAGGGTACCCAATAAAGGAGAAGCTGAAACTTCAGCTTGACAGCATTAGATGTGTTTATGTGCCCTAGCCGACTTCAGTGGTGCACAAGATTGTTCAAATCATGTCACAAGGGCTACAGGGATGACAAATTAGTATGTATAAAGTGTAGCAAATATGCTCTAATTACCCTAATTGGCCTGCTATGTTTCCAGGTATGGCAGAACTTTGTTCAAGTGACATTTACTTCTGGATTAGTTCCCGCAGGCAAAAAGAAAATAAAAGCCCACTTTCGACAGTGCAGAAACATCCCCTGATACCATGATCCTGCAGTTTCTTCACCATGCTTTTGGCAAGGCTAATAGTGTTTTTAACATTTCTAGTGATTTCTAGGGAATATTTCAGCAGATAAGATGCTGGAAAATGACAAAGAAAAACAGTGTTCAAAAAGGGAGAAAGGTCTCATTTTATTGTTAATAATTAATAGGCCAAACTCCGAACATTTTCAGTTTGGTAGCACAGGCAAAATTCTCCTTATTTGTGGTGTAGAAATTTATTTGTGGTCTATGATTTTACATAGTGACTGACAGCTACTAAGCAAGGAATCCTGTCCTAAGGACTCACACTCTAATGTTACAAGACAAGACAGAACATGCACAGAGCTGAACTGATTCAGTGAAGTACAAGTTTTGGATCTAAACTGGTCTTCGCTTTCCTTTCCTATGATCATTACAACACTGAGATCAGTAGTAATGTGAAAATGGAATTGTTAAAATGCCACAGAGAAAGTGGTAAATGAGTGAGTGGTTAAATGCAGTGTTAAGCATTTTCTGGTTCAGCAATAGGACTTTTAAAGTGTGTTTTTGTTGACCAGGGTAACATTCATCCACTGTCATGAACTCTAGTTTCATGTCTTCAGTTCTGTCTGGTTTCTGTAGGTTGCACTCACTGTGCCTACGGGATACCACAGTTTCACCATCTCAGAAGTCATTGTGCTTGGGCTTTTGTGTTTTGGTTTGGTTTTTTTCCTGTGATTTGTTTGTGCAATTGAAGGATAAGACTCCAGCTCATCTGTCCTTCTAATGCTACACCTGAATTAGGGATCTAGCTCATTCTAGGCTCCGTCTGTTAAAAAAGTAAAAAATAGAGGACTCTGTATCTCCCAGTGGTGATTCAGATCTTTTGATGAGGCTGCCGCTTCAGACACTTTGATAAGTGCCTACAATGATTTCTTACTCTGAGTGTCAGTCTATAGCCTAAAATGAAACTTTGGTTTTAGATACAGATGAGAGCTATAGCAGTAGGAATGAGAACCTTCTACAGCAAAACATTTTGCTTTTGCATCAGCCTGAATACCCAATTAAACTCTACCCACACAAGTCATGAATGTATAGAGCATGCCAGTTTTCCTTCCCAGACGTGCATCTGATGATGTGTAAATCCATGATTCAGTCCTGCATGATTTTTTTTAATTGTGTAATGGGACAGTGCTGAAGACTGACTATTCAGAACACTACTAAAGCCTCTGACTGTGGAACTCTGGAGTCCTGAATTACACTGGAAAAAATATAAAGGGACAAATGGAGACAAGTCCTATATATTCCCTAAAGAAACATTTCCCTTGATCTGTAGTGAATATTAGTGTAGTACTAATGAGTCCAACTCACCTTGCAAATTATGTTCTTTGATGTACAGTTAGAGAAGCCTTGTGGCTCCGGCTTCATTTATCAGTGTTGCACTCACCAAGTGATTTTTTATGCTTTTGTTACTGTTCTTGAGTAAGGAAGCTGAAGGAGGGAAAGATTTTGGAGCAAATAATTTAATATACCACCTTACTGGGAGATTCTGGTTTTAACTGGGCATTTTTCGCTTTCTCCATCTCCACAGGTCCTTTCTGTTCTTTTCTGAACCTGTCAAGATTATTTGGTTAAATCATTAAAATATTTTAAATTTATGTCGCAATTAACTGTGATTACAATTGTTGGGACAACATGCAAGAAAGAGGTTTCCCTATACAAGCTGCTGAAATGGTGCCTAAATTTTTCTATATTGAGACAATTTTCTTTCCTAGTAATTGCTTTCTATCACAGCCAGCCTGCTTCAGCTAGCAGCGCTCATAGCCTCAGCTCTCCCTTTGCTGCTGCTCACTTCTCATATTGACCCCAGGTTGTCGAGCACGCCGACAGCACGTTTGACAGTCTTTCTGTACTGTAAGAAGCACATGAAAATGAAAGGAGAGCCTAAGACTTTATTAATCAAAATTAATACAGCTACTGCTGTTTGAATCCATACTGTACATATTACTGCAGCATACAGAGGATAATATAAATAGCAACACAAGCCTATCTCTATTGGAGACATGCACCACGTTATCTGTGGCAATTCAAACATTCTTTTGGCTTCATAAAAACACAAAGTGTTTTATTGGAACTTTCTTGTTGACTGCACATGCTGTTACAATGCAAAAAAAGGAGTGATAGCTGACTTGGTAGTTGTCAGCTGTGTCACTGGAAACAGCTTTCGAATCAAGCCATAATTTTCATGAATTTGACTAAAAAATCAGACAATATACCGTAAAGAGGCATAATAATCTTAGACCCTCAGCCTTCACAGTAAAGCTGGAATGCAGCATGGAGGTTTCAATACTAAGGTTGTGCTGTTAAGACTTATAGCGGATTTGTTTAGCACAAGGACTACAGTTAATGTATTACTCCTGTAAAACATAAGCAAGATTCTTACAGTGATTCATAGTAAAACATGTTGATACGCTTACACGTAATGTGTTGCCAAGTACAAAATTACATAGGGGATGTCCTGGGTGGCTTATTTGTTCCTGGTTTAGGCGGAACTTGCAAGAGGCAAGATGCTTTCACAGATTTGCTCAACAAACACCAACTTCAGGGTGATTTTTTTTTTTTTTTTTTTTTTTTTTCTTCTGGATAAGAACCTTAGGATCAAGCTGTAATTTTGGGATAAAAAAATAAAGTGATTTATTAAGTAAACGAGCATTAACTTAATGTAAAAACACTGAGAAAATGGATGGACCTTCAGCATTTATTAGCTAGCGTAACATGGAAATAAGCTTATGTTTTACTTGGTGAGACTTGATTTTTCCTTATATTCATTTAGAGCTTCTTATTTATGGCACAGCCTGTCAAACACATTCTTAGATAAGCAACTGTTGCTCATAGGACTGATCTAATTACCAGTTCTTTTTATAACGAATGCTGACACAAAGGTAGAAGGATGTATAGCACTTGCATTGAAGCCAATGCTACAGATGATCAAACAGTTTTGAAATTAAGAGTATTCTGGATGGAAAATGTGTCTCTTTTTTATCACGATGTTCCTGTTTTTTGTCCAACTCTAATTAAAGCTGAAGAACAAGAGTGAAAAGCTGGTTACATTCATAGCTCTGGCACAAAATTAATTGCCAAGAGTTTAGACTGGGTATTTTAGTGCTCTGTACTAATGCTCCATAGGCATATTTACCTATGACAGGCTGAAGAACGTTAGAGCCCTAAATATTTGTAAAGTGCATTTTTTAAAGTTTTGGAATTATTCTTCAAGAATAAGCATATCAGAACACCTTCAAATTGTGTTTTAAAGACATTTGAAAAGAAAAACAGTGTAGTGTGGGCTTGGCCAAACAGCACAGGCTGAAGAACTAATTCTGCCTTTTTGGAAAGGACAATGTTTTTGTCCTTGGCCTTAATTTAAATCACAAAACCGTCATGCATTCTGGCATTTCTAGCAACCTGCTCCAGAAATGCCAATAAATAAACAATATTTCTGAAAATTAAGATAGACAGGCATTGGTGAATGCAGTGGGAACATCTAAAATTCCCTAGCTCTTAGCTGTAAGTAAATTTATCAAAAAAAAAGATGGGGAAAAAAAACTTTGAAACTCTTAACTGTTTGTTTGTTTGTTTTTTGTTTGTTTGTTTGTTGGTTTGTTTTTTTTTTTTTTTTTTTTACTTCTAAGCACATATGAAATTAATTTATTGTGGTTTTTATCTTAAAAAAAAAGTTCTGGAATTTGTCTGCTGAGCTGTTACACAAGCCGGTCTCATTCCCTCTAAAATAAATGGGATATCTGTCATTAATCTTCATAGGAAAGTGTGCCAAACATGAGTCTCTCACTGACCCATGTTCTCCCTATGACTTCAGTAGGGGAACCGAGACCATGACACATGTGTGGCTGAAGAATACATGGCTGTGTTTTAACAACTTATTTGCTTTTTCATATCCTATTTAAAATACTCTCCATTACTATGATGTCTGCAATGATGGCAAAGGTATAGTTAACTAAGTCTTAAGTCCCTCATGATTGAGGACAGTAAAGTATAAAGCTGTCAGTACCCCCACTCCATGACTCAAATGATATTTTCTTTTTTTCATCATTGGCAACTTCCCACGACCACATATTTTCTGCTCCTTTTAAAGAACCAAACACTGAATGTGAATGGGTAGCTGCAGCGTCGACTTGCTAAGTATTGCCAAGTAATGGTAGGGTGTCCCCTGGAAACAGGCCTCTTAATTCTGTTTCATATCTGAGGTAAAGTAAAAACATGGAAACAGATGGTAGGGAACGACTGGCATCTCATCATGCATATTTCATTTGATTTGCAGCTTGTAACCTCTTGATAATAATATTAAATGCTACAAAACTCGAAGACTTTGTTCCTGGGAATACTGCATTCAGTGACATAGGATCAGCACTGTAACTTCAATTAAATGTTGAAGCCGATGAGCTATAAGTATTTACATCTTTTGCAGGGTTATGATACAAACAGCTTGATTCTTCTTTTCTAGTATGTTTGGGGCTGATTTACAAAGAAATATACAGTTGCTGTTGTGAATGACAAATAGTACTTAATGGTTTTTTTAAGAGCACAATGGGACAAACATCTGTGGTTATTTCCATTATGCTCCAAGGCATTTTACTGGGAGAGAATTTAGCCATTAACTTTGTTGTATTTACAGTATTTATATGCAAGAAGAACAAGAAAAATGGTAGCCTGTTTAGTGATTATATACATTGTGATTTGTTTGGAAAAATATATGTTACAAATGGCAAAGCCTGTCAAGTACATAATTACATGGTGTTCTTTTTTTTTTTGGTCAGAGAACTTACTATTCCCAAAATCCCACTATGTGACCTCAGTGAAAGATCTGTCCTATACATTGTACTGGGGAGGGGAAGAAACAGCATAATAGACTTCTTAAACCACATCAGTTCCTGGTTAATAGCTCCATTTTAATATAAGGGTTACCTTTGTAAAATGCTTCCAAAGCAAGTTAAAAGATAGAATCTGATACAACAAAACATTACTTGACATCAGGAGAAACACTAACTTAGATTTCATTCATTGTCCCTCGTCTCAGAAGAGATACTGGGGAATAAAATATCACTCCCTTGTGACACATTGCTTATCTGAGACTTTGTTTTTAATAAGAACTGTGCTCTCCTGTACATTATTCTTTCCTGTTCTTGCTTTAGCTCAATGTAGGAGCGTGAAAATGTGTGGAAGATGGAGGTGACTGGAAATGCCATGAGGAGGATGCCACTCAGTATGCTGCTCAGTGCCACCACTTGGCCAGGAATGCTTCTGGGAACCATATCTCCGTAGCCTACAGTGGTCATGGTGATGACAGCCCACCAGTAGCACGCAGGGATGCTGGTAAACTCCTGCGAGTCCGCCATCTCGTTCTCAATGACATACAGGAGTGGTGCAAACAGTGCAATGGCCACGCAGAGGAAGAGCAGCAAGAGACCAAACTCCCGGGTGCACCTGCGAGCGGTCAGCCCCAGCGTCTGCAGCCCCAGAGAGTGCCTGGCCAGCCGCATGACGTAGAGAATCCTCAAGGCACGGAGAATACGGAGGACAAGACCTACTTTGTCCAGGTAGATGCTCCCAGAGCTGGGCTTTTTATAGCCCACTGAAGTGGTGTCTACGAGCAAAGTGATGTAGTATGGCAGAATGGCTATTATGTCTATCAGGGTTAATGGTCTCCGCAAAAATGCAAACTTGCTCTTTGCCTGGATGAATCTTAGCAGGAACTCCAGGGAAAACCATGCCACACAGACAGACTCCACAATGAAAATATTGTAGCACATCTGGGAACACTCACCCTGCAGGAAAGAGGAGGAGTTTGTAATTGGCACTGGATAATAACTATTTTAGTTGGTGCAGTGACAGGAGGAGAGGTTTCTGTGGTGTTTTTTTAGACCCAAAGTATTAAAGGAATTGAAGCTGTTGCTATGGGGAAACACATTGACAAATTGGAACAAGTTAAATGCAAAACTTAGAAAACGAACTACTTATTCCACAGAAGATACTGAGCAGTAGTTTCAGGCTTTCTAAATCCCAAATACTAAGCTTAATGATGTAATATACAGTTGTACAGAAGAGTGCACACTAACAAAATTTTCATTGGACATAAAACTTGGTATGATCAATTCTCTTAGAAGTAATGAAATATAGTCCTGTAAGAGTTTGAATATTCTTTGTGTTATTTCCCCCCCCCCCAAAGACAGCTGCAAAATCCCCATTGAAATCAATACCATCAGACCTTGTACTTGTTCTGCTCTTCCCAGCGCATACCATTTTCCATCCTGAAAAGCTAACTTACCTTTTCCTCCTCCTCCCTCAGGTCAGGCATGGTGCTGATGGATAAGTTCACTGCTGTAATAGTTACAAATAGAACAGACAAACAAGCAAACACCTTTCCAGGGAGGCCAGACTGGGGCCTCTCCACCATGTCTTGCAACTTTTTCATGCACAAGCCAATTTTTGTCTCCTCTACTGTTTCACCTGTTGTTTCATTTTCTATGAGGTCATCCTCCCGTTCATTTATTTCTGTAAACTCCTCCATTTTTTGCAGATATCTCCTTTTACAACACCAGTCCAAGTTGTCTTCCTCGATTCCCCAGTAGAGCAGCTCCTCTTGGAAAGACAATGCACACATCTCACGCAAGAGCCGGAGTTTTCCAACCCGCAAAAAGGTCAGAATTGTCCTGAATGCCCCTGGATTGCGGTCGAAAAAGAATTCATTACATGTCACATCATAATCATCACAGACGTTTAGAATGTCATCAAAATTATTACAGAATTTTAGTTGTCCCAGACGTGTCAATGGGAATTCATCCAGCGTGGTCCACGGAAGCAAATACTTAATGCCCCCTACATTTATAATAATATGATGCTTCCGATCATCAGGGTGAAAGCCTTTCAGGAGATCCTCTTGAGGGTGAATTAGCTTGGCTCTTTGGTAAAAGACTCCCTTAAGAGTTTCTGTTTCTGGAAAGAATGTGTGGTTGAAGGAAGCATCTGAAGCACAGCTCAGGGCACTATAGTCATAGTCGGAATTCTCTCCAGGTAGAAGAGTCATCTTGGAAGATAACTTCACATCACTTCACTACTTCTGCAAGTGTCTTCTGGAACAAAAACGAGATTATGGGGTGAGTGAATGAGAGGTTGTTTTCACATTTGGAACAAATGTAACAATTTGAGCTCAAAAATATTTACAGCTGATAAAAACAATTGGAAAAAAAACCCCAGCAGTGGCTGAATATGGTCAGAAGATCTTTCTGGTGAGGCTGGCTTTATACCACTGGGTAGAAATGACCCTATCAAGGGCTGTTCCCTTGTTCAGGAGCTCTGCTCAGTGTATTTGTCACACTGTGGGGCTTCTCCTGTCTCAGATACAAAAGTCTCAGTTCCCAGTGGTTATAGAGGGAAACCAAGAATAATTCCTGCATCTGACAAGATATTCCTGGTTCATAATCGAAGTATAAAAATTATGACAATATGACATAGGAACACAGAATTCAAGTGTGGTTTTCTAGAAAAGGAAATTGCATATTTGTATTTAAATATTACACATAAAAACCTGAAGTATTTTAGTACCCATGAAGTACATAGAAAGAATCAGAAGTCAATTATGTTGTAATTCAGTAAATACTTCTAAAAATCAGTTATTACAAGACTAATTTCTAGAAGGTCATATGGAAATAATTTTGGCAAAAAAAAGCCCCCCACTTATATTGATGACCACATAAAATGTATAGCACTTATATACATTTAATGACATGGAAACTCCCTTTTTATGGCCTCATTTACAAAACATTGCAAAGAAATACATGATTACTACATAAACTTTGGAATACTATTTCAGTTAGAACTGACACCCTGTATGCAGTAATAGGGCTGTGTCCTTTCAGTGGATTGAGCAGTAGCCACGGTGACTGCCTTCACCTGATTACAGGAAGCCAAAGAAGTCTTATGATGACTTTGAAAATCACATTCAAATTCTGCTCACGCACCACTAGTGTAACGTCTGTGGAATGAAGTGACCACAGAGTTCAAATGGGTATAAAAAGCAGGTACTGCAAATGCTAAACTTTTTGCCTCCCTAAATCACTGCATTTCAGAAGTCAGACTAAAAGTCTCCTCACAGACAGGAGAGTTGTACAGTACAGCTTCTAGAGCTTCCATCGTCCTGTCAGCTACAGCTTAATCTGTGGAGTTGCTGAGTTTCATTTGATACAAGTATTTATTTATTAAGTACAATAAAGAGACATTAATTATGCACAAGCATTCTGACTTTCTAGCCTCAAGTTCAATGAAAAGTAATAAATATTACACTCAGTTGACTTCAGTAGCAGTACACAGTTTTGTTCTTTTCCTGGCTGTACTCACCTCCCCTTTGACAGGCACCCAGGGGATATATGCCCCTGCTAGGGTGACTTCCTTAAACACAGAAATGTTGTTTTCAGAAGCTGGGGTTTATAAACCACATCAATAGTGTTACAGACCTATTACAGAAGAAAAACCCATGAATACACAACAACAAAGTACTCAAACACAGCTGCACTTCAGCTTAAGAGCAACAGGCTTTCCTTGCTGCAAGGGGACTTACAATGCTGCTTCCAATAAAATACTATCTCAGTCCTGCTACTAAACTTCCCAGGGGGAATACTCTGAACAGAGCAGTTCCTTACGTCTCTTATGTGGCCCCAGGTGAGATTCAGGTGGAGGGGTATTTCCTGCTTCCTCACCTGTAATCCTCTTTAGTATAAAAGGAAATAATTATTTTACTTACCTTTAGGGCACGTGGATAAAGAAAGCCTACGGGATTATACAAGAATGGACAAGGCGTGATTCAGATCTTCCAAGAGATGTGATACTATTTTCTGGGCTGAGGTAAGCAAAGAAGTAAGCTTTGTCATCTTGGTTCTATCACAAAGTGGGATCTCTATTACTATTGCTAGTGACTTGAGAACAGCTATTTGGCAAGTAACGGGTTCTCCATGCCAAAATCATTACTGTGTTTAGCTTTCAGTGCCTTATCACTACATATTTGCTTGTATTGCTGAGTTGCTCTGTCTGTGCTGCAGAGTTACGACTCTGGAAAACCCACAGCAGGGGATGGGCAATTCTGAAACTCCTCTAGAACTAACGGTGGGTGCAAACAATGACAAAATCCTGCAGGCCTGCACTCAAATAAACTTCCAATTGATTTTGGTTTGTCTTTTGCCTCAAGAAAGACTGAGTAGAGGCCTGCTGACCTGAAAGTCTAGTTGTTTGGTTTTTTTTTTTTTTTCTGGAAAGAATATAACACAAAATGTAATTGTATAAAAAAGTGACATTCTAGGAAATTCTAGCCAATGCTGGGATTATCAGTGAAGCTGTGTGACAGATGATGGCACTCTGCCATTGCCCACTGCAGGACTCAAATAAATGAGAAGAGTGATAGCTGGTGCAGATAGTGCTCACTAGAGCACTAGGAACAGAGGAACTAAGGAACAGTTGAACTTGCAATTATCCTGACATACAGTCCCATCACGTGAAGCACTGCTAATGACCTCAGAGCTGGTCTTCTGTTAAAGCATTCCCAAGACACCATCAGTAGAAGTGCCAGTGGGAGTTCAAGCTGTAGGTTTGCTGTGGGAAAACAGGGCTGCCTGATGTATGTTTATGTATGGCTCCTTTTCTTACAGCAACTGCTGGTTTATTTTGAAACAAGCATTTCTCCCTCTGCCTCAACTATGTCTGAGGCAGGGCTGACCCAAAGAAAATAAAGATTATGACAGATATAAGAGCATGGATAAATGGGAGCTGTTAACCGTTTTCCCTTCTGTAATGCCAGATGATATTGGTTAGCAACAACTTATCCTCTGAATCTCAGCCAGGAAAAATGAGAAGGCAGCTTATCTCTGAAACTGCTTTGATCTCCCACCACATCCATTGTTGACACCATGGGATAAAGTGGGGAGAAGGAATTGTAAATGTTCTGCATGTGCAAGACACACACTGTAACCCTGAGACATCAACTGTGAAACAACAGAGCAAAGAAAAAAAAAATTTCTTTCTCTGCTTCCAGCTTCTCAACCTGTGCAAGACAATAAATTGGACAAATTAATCCCCTGTGTAACACACTGAATGACTGCACATATAAAAGGTGGCTCCATCTTTTTCCATAACCAGAAGTGGCAAGCCCACAGATCTCACGTAGGCAGCTATAGTATTTAATGCCATACATGCCATCTTTGCCTCAGATACACGGGGGGGAATAGGAGGAAATAAAGGATGATAGAAAGATGGCCTGACTTGAAGGACCAGAGGAAGGAGAAAAATATTCTCTGTATGCTTCTTGTCTTCCCTTGGAAGATGCTTCTACAGAATGATGGTCAGTACTGCTTTAAGATGGGAAAGACCTAGTTAATGGAAGGGTTTTTTTGTTCTTGAGCTTAAAAAACAAGCAAACTGTTTTATTCATACATTGCAGACTGATGACATTGGGGATGGCCGTAACAAATGTGTTAAGGATTAAAGACAACACACACACTGGAATATAAGATCAGACAAACACATTAGCCTATAGCAACAGTTTTCCCAATGATTAAACAAGATGAACTTTAAGGGTATGCTGTAACAGTAAAATGCTCAAACAAAACTGCTCTGGTTAAGTAAGGGCCCAATGGTAAAATCCTTCCTTGTCTGAGACAGTATTCTACCCTCTGAATGCCTGAGAATTAGTGAAGCGCAGTTCATCTTTCCAGCTCCTCTGCTGATTGTATTCTCATCTTGGGTAAATCACTTCTCTTTGAGCATTGTTTTCTGTTTTGTTTGTAAACTGACTGGGGCAGGAACTGTCCTTACTACATTATACAGTCCTGATCATTGTTCTGGCTTCCAGAAACTACAATAGTACAGAATAACCAGCCCATAGCAAGAGCTCTTGGTGACTCTGAACGGTGTGATGTGCATGTGAAGCAAGATGTAACGCCTTTTCAGAAATCTGTCTTGCACAAGATTATGCTCTTATCTATTACGTCTGGTGAAGAAACTGAATTAGAAATCTGTACTGCCCTTACTTTCAGCTGAAATTCAGGAAGGGTGCCAGCCTCCTAGACAATGGGAAAAGAATTCTTAAAGATACCCTTCCAAGGGAAAGAAACAAAAATCATGAGTAACATGCTAAAATTTTACTGCAAATGTTGTTTCCCCCCCTCCAGTGTCCTCTGCAGTATTTTGGATTCTGCAGTGCATCTCTGATGTAATCGGAGCTCCTGCAAGGAGTCCTGGTACTGCTCTGTGATGCAGACAATTCAAAGTTGCGCCTGGATGATAACAAGCATGCAAGGAAGATGCATAACACTCCACTAGATTCTTCTATCAATTCCAGAGCCTGCAACTTGTCTCTGTTGCTTTTTACCATTTGCAAATTAAGTTTAAAAAAAAAAAAAGTTTCAGATTTCAGTGCAGGTTGAACACGAATACAGTAATTTATTTTTTTGTTTTTAAGAATTCTGTAAGAAACTGCTTTATAATTTAGTGATCCTTGCTCCTTTATTCTTTCCTTACTTAAAATATGCAGTATTTTCAAGCAGTGTTAAATTAATCTATCTTCTGACATGATTTCCATACTGTATCAACACTGTCGGGGTACCCTCCTGAAATACTTTAAGCTATACTCATGCAGCTCTTTATGTAGTAAGAGCCGATCTCAAACTTCAACTCTGCTTGCAAAGTGAACATCCAGCCAAATCAAAGTAAAACTTACACAGGTCAAGGTATAATATGAAACAAAATCATCCTGAAAAACATATAATCTGAAAAAAAAAATATGCTCACATCTGTATATTGCTCTCCTCGATCTGGAAAGCGTTATGCTTTTTGGCATCTTATGACAACCTACAAACTGAATTATGACAAATATGTTACTTAGTGTTTGGTTTTATAAAGCTGAGCCTTATTCTGCCAATAATAATCAGAAGTGAAATAACTTTGCAGGTAACTTATATCCCCAGGAAAATGTTCTGAAATACATTAGAACTAATAACTACGGTTATTATCCTGCTGTGAAATATTTATGTTGACAAATTTTAGTAAGTCACATTAAAAACAATCTCTTAAACATATTTTTAAAAAGTAAAGTATTCACCACTTATTTATATAGATATTTTGCCACTGAAATGAAGAGATATGTAGTCATGGAAGAGTTATTTTACTCGTGTGTCCATCCACCCCCCTCCACACCCCAAGTCTTTTCCAATGAAAAAAATCTGCCAAAAATACAATGCCTATCAAGAATAGTTAACTTGGTGTGTTAGTTGTCAATGAACAGAAGTCAGTAAATAGATCAATATAAAATAAATCCCTTAATTATTTTAAAATTAAAGCTATAAAGAACCTTCAGATCAGGCAAAGAAGAAATCCGAAACACAAGCCTCCATACTGCACTGTGCGGACCCAGGACGCGGGGAGAGGGAGAGCCGGGAAGGGGAAGACCGAGCATCACAAACCGAGCCCGATGGATCAGCGTCGCCAGCCGTCAGCCACCTCCGCGACAGGACAGGAGAACGCCAGGAACCAGCCGAGCGGTCCCCTTCACCAGCCGACCCCCTCCCGCTGCCGGCAGCGAAGGCAGCCCGGTGTCGGGAAGAAATGACGGCACGGGGGCACAGTCCCTCTCTTCCATCCCTGCTGCGGGAGAAAACCTGTTGCTGCAACCCGTGCACGGACTCGCACGACCCCCGCCCCCTCCCCGCCATGCACACCCCCCTTCTTGGGGGTGTACGGTGGGATCTC
This sequence comes from Ceryle rudis, assembly GCA_033439905.1. Lineage (NCBI taxonomy): Eukaryota > Metazoa > Chordata > Aves > Coraciiformes > Cerylidae > Ceryle > Ceryle rudis. The sequence goes on along the minus strand of JAAGNO010013963.1, from coordinate 92 downwards.
AGGGAAACCCCCCCCCGGCCGGCCCGTGCCTCCCGCCACGGGGCGACGCCCACAGCCCCCCCGCCCCCCCCCCGCCGCCCCCCCCCGGCCCC
>JAAGNO010013962.1:0-23257 GCA_033439905.1 Ceryle rudis | reverse complement strand
GGGGCGCGGGACGCGGGCTCGGCGCGGGGCGGGGGGGTGGCGGGGGGGCGGGCCCCACGCGTACGTACTCTCCCGGGCGCAGGGTTGGCGGAGATTGCTGAGAGCCGCGTGGCCGTGCTGCTGCTGGCCGGCGGGCAGGGCACCCGCCTTGGCGTTCCCTACCCCAAGGGCATGTGCGACGTGGGGCTGCCTTCCCGCAAGACCCTCTTCCACCTCCAGGCCCAGCGCCTGCGGCGGCTGCAGCAGCTGGCGGAGGAGCAGCACGGAACCCCCTGTCACATTCCCTGGTGAGCGCCTAGCCCTGGACCTCGGAAGGTCAGTGTCACTTAGGGTAGCCTTGGTAGGACCAGGCTCACAAGGTGGCGTTGGCAGAGCCGCGCTGACATCAGCCCAACTCACGTGGGTAGGTTGATGGCCCATGGGTTGGTATTACTCCATTGGCATTAGCTGAATCAAAGCCCTATCGGTTTGCCTTGGTGGGCCAAAGTCTTGTGACTTGGCGTTGGCCCAGTTGGTTGGTGCAGACTCCCTTGGAAGCCTGAGGGCCCGTGGATTGGCATAGACCCTCCTTGACACCACTGCTATTGCTGTGGACGTAGCCTGTTGGAGTTAGTTGGTAAAGACTGAGAGGGTAGCACTGGCTGGTCCCACGTTGCTAGGCTGAACCGAACAGCCCTGGGGAATGTGTGTCCTGTTGCCTGTGGCCAGCCTGCTGCATGGAAGGCCAGCCTGCTGCATGGAAGGGCAGCCACACGAGGTGGGGGTCTGAGAGGTGAGGGTCTGTGGTAGTACTGTGAGCAGGAGATTGGTATCATGACAGGAGATTGCTCCTGCAAGCTGGGTGACCGCACAGGATGCGGCAGGATTTTGGAGATGTACATTGCAAGAAGGGCTGAAGCCCTTTGTTGGCTTGCTAAAGAGGTGGACCGTAGTTGGTCAGACCCTTCTAAATGTTTGTGGGGGGAGGAAGCCTGTCCTGGGTGTTAAAGGCTGAAGCAGTTCCCCATGTTTGGGATGAGAGGTGTGAGACCCTGCCTCTTTTTCCTGATCATCAGGCCTTTTTGGCATTCCAACAGGTACATCATGACAAGTGGCCGGACTATGGAGTCCACCAAGGAGTTCTTCCTGAAGCATTGCTATTTTGGCTTGAAGAAGGAAAATGTCATCTTCTTTCAGCAGGGAATGCTGCCTGCTCTGGGGTTTGATGGGAAAATCCTGCTGGAAGAGAAGGGCAAGATTGCTATGGCTCCAGGTCAGTGGCTAGGAGCTGGCGGGAGAGGTGCATGAGGGCGAGACATGGTGCTGAGGATAAGCTCCAAAAGGAGCTGGAGCCTGTGTAGTGCAGTCTCGCAGCATGACGTGGCCCATGAGTGACACAGGCTGGGAGGTGTCCGCCTTGGCAAGGAAGATGAGGGTGGGGTATGGCTGGGCTTGTGACTCTCCATCCTGGCTCTGTGGAGAAAGAGGATGTGTATGAGTGAGTGATGGCGCAGCTGGGTGTTGGTGCAGCCCCAATGGTTTGTTCCCTCTGCAGATGGCAACGGGGGCCTGTACCGTGCCCTGGGGACGCATGGCATCATGGACGACATGGAGCACAGGGGTGTGCGGAGCGTCCACGTCTACTGTGTGGACAACATCCTGGTGAAGGTGGCTGACCCCAGGTTCATTGGGTTCTGCTTGGAGAAAGGAGCAGACTGTGGGGCCAAGGTATGGTTTTGGGGGCAGAAAGACATCGCTCCCCAGGAACAGAGAGGGGTCTGTCCTGCTCCTTGTCTGGCTTCCCCGACTCCTTGCTCTTCCTTCACCAGCTTGCCACAGCCAGGAAGGATAGCTAAGCACCAGGAGCTTGCTGGTGGAGTAGCGTATGCTGCCACAGTCCCACCTGCCCTTCAGTTCTGGCATCCTGGGGGATGCAGGGCATCACTGACCCTGCCTGGTGCTGCACCCCTCCTGTAATGCATGGGGACACAGCACTGAAAACCCTCAGGACTCGCCAGTCCCCTGGTCCCTGGGGCTAAGAGCTGCCAGGGAGCTCCATGGGGCTGCCCAACCTCCACCTGAATGCTGGGCAGCTGTTGTCTGGGTGGCTCAGGGGAGCACAAGCAGCTGGGATCCCTGCTGCAGGCTGCCAGCTGTGCCCGGACGTGATGTCCTGGGCACCAGATCAGGATATGGTAGGTGCAGCTGGCTGCTGACACTGAGCCCAACCCCATGGCTCCCCTGTGGAACGTTGCATGCCCAAAGATTTACTTTACTGGATTAACAGCCAAAGGGGCTGTGTGATTGTGTTTGTGTTGGGCTTAGCTCTGGCAAACAAATGAGAGGGCTTGCTCGCCTCCTAGAGAGTGAGCTGGGAAAGGGAAAGCACTTCCTCCTTCTGGCCCGAGCAAGAGAAGGAGGAAACAAACCCTAGCGTGCGGAAAGGAAAAAGCCTTGTGTACCTGCATGCTGCCCTGCTCTGGTGGCAGTGACAGGTAGGGATTTGCTGGGGGGGGGTCCCATGCCCAGAACGAGGTCTGTAGGGTTCAAGGAAGAGGTAGGGAGGTCACTTGTAGGGGGATGGCTCTGCTGAGCTGTCAGACTCCTGCTTGTGCACAGCAAGCTGGCTGTTCATGTGCTGGCTGAGTGCTAAAAATAACCGTGCCCTCTGTCAGCCACGTGCAGGCTTGGTTCCAGATCTACTCATGCCCTCTGGGTGTGCCTGATACCCTGTCACCCAGCCCTGCCATCCCACCCTCCTCCAGTCACCATTACCAGAAGCGCCTGGGAGGGGAGGGCTACAGCATCCCTATTCCTGCACTATCCCTGCTGGCCTGCACAGGGGCTGCTGGATACAAGGCAGTATATTTGAAGTGCAGAGCTTTGGGTATCTTTCCCTGACATTGCTTCCCTTGGGCAGGTGGTGGAGAAGACCAACCCCACAGAGCCGGTTGGTGTGGTGTGCCGAGTGGATGGTGTCTACCAGGTGGTGGAGTACAGTGAGATCTCCCTGGCCACTGCTCAGAAACGAGGCCCAGATGGACGACTGCTCTTCAATGCAGGCAACATCGCCAATCACTACTTCACCACCGCCTTCCTGAAAGATGTAGTCAAGTAAGGGCCTGCCAGGATGCTGCTGGTTGTACTGGAGGAGGAACTCCAGTGCCAAGCGGAGCTGGCTGCCTTGCTTTCTGCTGGTTGAGCCCCAGCTGTTTGCAGGCATGCTGGGATGAGGACTTGGGGGTCTGGTCCCTGGCCCCTGCAGACATGGCCTGATGCCCACCTCTGCACAGTCACTTCCTTGAGATAAGGTTTTCCCCTGGCCATCTCTGGCCACTGGTATCAGAGTGTCGGTGTATGAGGTTATCCTCTCCTGGTGCTGTGGGATGAGCAGCCTGTGCCTCGGGGCAGCTTGGGGTCAGGGCAGAGTGGCTGTCCTGCTACAGCAGTGTCTTGAGCTGGGGGGCTGGAGATGTGCCTGGCTTGGGCAAGTGACAGCTCTTTCTTGGCCCATTGCAGCACTTATGAACCGCAGCTGCAGCACCATGTAGCTGAGAAGAAGATCCCACATGTGGACATTGCTACAGGGAAGCTGATCCAACCCGAGAAGCCCAATGGGATCAAGATGGAAAAGTTCGTCTTTGACATCTTCCAGTTTTCAAAGTATGGCCTTTTTCCTCTGTTGGGAGCAGGCTGTTGGCTCAGGGAGCTCTGGGGGTTGCCAGGGCTATGCCCACTGGCAATGCCTTGGGTCAGGATGGGATACTAGCTCCTGTGTTATTCAGCAGCAGTGGACAACTATGCCCTGAAGTGCAGAGGGACCTGAGCAGCTTGAGGGACATGTGCCACTTACCTCTTTCTTGCCTGAGCCCTACACCTGGGCCAGAGGAGCATCTGCTGACCCAATGGCCCTGGTTGTCCCCTCCCTCCTTAGTGACTGAGGACAGGCTTTGGGTGTGGGCTGCAGGGGGGCTGTGGCCCCAGCTCAGCCACCCTGGTAGGGAAGAAGCCAAAGCAACAGGGAGCAGCCATGTTTCCCAAACTTGACCTTCCTGCACACTGTTCTTCCCCAGGAAGTTTGTGGTGTATGAGGTGCTGCGCGAGGATGAGTTTTCTCCCCTGAAGAATGCAGACAGCCAGAATGGCAAGGACAACCCCACCACAGCCCGACATGCCTTGATGTCCCTGCATCATTGCTGGGTTCTCAATGCAGGGGGGCACTTTGTGGATGAAAATGGCACGCGCATTCCTGCTATCCCTCGGTGAGTTGCTGCTCCCATCACTCCTGCATCTTTCATTGGGCCAGGTGTAAAGCACTGGGCAGTCCACAGCCCTTCTTCATTTCAGTGTCCTTGAAACCAGTGTTGCTGGAGTGACCAGCCATGGGTCCCTTTTCCCAGGTGGTCTGTGGAGCAAAATGAGGTGTGGGCCGAGTAGTGGCTGCAGGAGGGGCACTTGCTTAGATAGCAGGAGCTTTCCTTCTTGATTCCACACCTGTGAACCAAATCCTGCCAGTCTCCATTCCACAGCCAAGTCTGTCTGTGCAGGGAGGAGGTGACTCCCTGAAGCCCAAGCACACCAACAGATCTGCACAGCAGCCAGGCTGGGGTCATGTCATCCCTTGACTGAGAGACCTCCCTCCACTCCTCTTTGGAGAACAGCAAGCCTCAGGCTTGTTCTGCCGTTTCCCCACCCCACACCCCTTTCTAACCCTTGTTTATTCCCATGTAGTGTCACAAACGGAAGGTCAGATGTGGCCCCAGCAGATGTCAATGACAAGTAACTATACCGTGCAGCGTGCATGGTGGTGGGGCTGTGCTTAGGTACTAACGGGCTGCAGGCAAAGCAGCGTGCCAGGCTGTGGTCGCTGCGATGGGTGCGTGCTGGTGAGCAGGCGCCTGTAGTGATTAACAGGACTGGGGAGCTTGGGGCTGCATGCTGGGAGCGGGGCATGTCTCGCTACAGGACCCTGCAGATACTGCTTCTCACGGTGGTGGGCAGCATCTGCTCCCTCCTGAGCTCCCTTTCACATTGGCAGCTGGTGGAGATAACTGGAGAGGGCTTGTGCTGAAAGTACCGATGGAGGGCAGCAGGCAGCCCCCAGAGGTTACCCTGAAGGTGGGGTGCTGTTGGGAAACATGCTGGCGTGTCCCTTTGATGACACTCCCCTGTTTGTCACACCGTGGCGTAGTGCAGCCGAGACTGATCCTGGCCAGTTCTGTAGCTGGAGATAGCTGCCTTCTACTGGTGTCTACCAAGCATCCAGGCAGATTGAAATGGGATTAAAAATGTTAACTAAACGTCAAGCAGGCTCTGATGTAGCATGTGCAAATCTCGGCGTAGGCGGCCAGCTGTGCTTTGTGTGAGTTCAGCTCTTGAGTTTTGAGGAGCCAGACCAGGAAAAGCCCCTGGCTCAGCAAGAAGGATTACAGAAGTAAACGGGAAAGTCAACAGAAGTGTTAATGCAACTTCTGTAATAGCAGCATGTTCTTCTGCCGGCACAAGGCATGTCTGTGTGGCTGGGACTTAGAGCTGGTGAGCAGCAAGGACTTGCAGATTAAGCAAGCTTGTTACCTTCACCCCTTCCAGGAGAAGTTGTATCTTCTGGCCCTCTCTAGGGGGGTACGCCTAAAGTCTGTGCTTTTAATTCAAGACTCAAGTGCTTTCAGGCTTCTAACTAGACCATCACACTAGTTATAATGTAGGATAAAGGATGCGCTTTAACCTACAATTATCCTTCATTGCCAGTTAATGGAAATTCTTTTTTTTAAACAATCTTGAAAGGATAAGAGTAAGGCAAACTCAAGTGCAAGGGCAGGGTTAGGATGAGTGAGTTTTATTTACAGCTGGGACAGGAGCAGGCTGAGTATGTGGTGGCAGGGACAAGCTTCTACCTGGGTGAAGGGTGTGTTGTCACAGCTGATGCCCTGCAGTGGCCGTGAAGGGGCACAGCTGCACCCCCTGGCCAGGCTTACCTGCCAGCAGGATCTGGGAGCATCCAAGGGCTTCTACAAAGGCTTGTGGCAGCAGGAGTGGGGTCAGGGACCCCACGTGGACTCCTGCCCAGCAGTGCTGCTGCAGCTGCTCTTGGGGTCAGGCTGTGGGCAGCACTGTCATGGATCTGCCTTTGTCCTCACCAGTTCAGGCTGGTGTGCAGAACAAAGGAGCTGAGACAGTTAATCTAAGGGTCAAAGACAGGAGGAGCAGGCAGTGCCACTGGAAGCACTTCTGAGTGAGCAGACAGGCTAACCCTGTGTCCTCAGGCTATGCTGTAAATGAGGAGAGTGTTTAAAAATTGACTTGTTGTGACCAGCCAAACAGGGGGCATCTCTTACCACCCCAGCGGTGAAGGAGGAGGAGGAATGGGTGACTAGCTTGCAGCATCATATCTAGCAGGGCAGTGGTCCAGGCCGGGGATGTAGGTGCTGCTGTAGTTGCGCACATGGAAAAGCACACAGATCTTCATTAAAGCTGCATCTAAAGCTCCTTCTCTTTCAGTTGCTGCTGGTATCTAAACTTTAGCTCATGCCTCTGTGGAGAGCATGCAAGGCTTGACTAACCCAGGGCAGCTCTGTGCTGGCGGGATCTGTGGGCTGGCAGCCACCAGTGCTCCAGGCAGCTGCTGACCCCTGCGCTGGCATCTGCAAAATCTCTGGGCCCCATCTGTGTCCCCTGATGGGGATGTGGCCCACCCTCCTGACTTCTTTCTTTTCTCTGCAGCTTGAAGGATGCAAATGACCTGCCAATCCAGTGTGAAATTTCTCCCCTTGTCTCTTACGGAGGAGAAGTGAGTATGGGCCTCCAGAGCTTGGGGGCCCTTGCAGATTAGCTAGGTGACGGGGACACTGGCAAGGCACACATGTGAGCCCTGTCTGGGGAGGGGGTAAGCCCCGAAAGCATGACTGGAATTCACTGTGGAGCTTTTTCAGGTAGTTTCCCCCAAGCCACTAGCACAGGAGTGGACCAGAGCTACCTGTGAGTAGATCAGCAGGTCAGCAGAGCAAATGACGCATGGTGTGTTCCTAACAATCTGCTTTGTCCTCCCTTAGGGTCTGGAAAAGTATGTGAAGGGCCGAGAGTTTCGTGCACCTTTGATTATTGATGAGGACGGCATCCACGAGCTGGTGAAGAACGGGATGTAGCAGCAGCACGGTGCCCACATTGGGCTGCCCGTCCCACCTGGTGGGCAGGGAACTCGGACACATGAAGATTTATAGCTATAACGGGTAGGGGTTGATCCTGCTCACTCTGGCCCTGTGTGGAGGAGGATGTGACCCACTCAGTTCTTGGCATGTTGTATGCATCTATTTATATTTTAATTTAAATACCAAACACTTTATGGATTCCCCTGCCACGAAGCACAGCTATGGTGCTGCTCTTTGTACTCCAGGCTGTGGGCATTTATTTTTAAACATGTATATAGTAACAGTCATTGTACATGCAGAGGATTTTTATGGTACGGGACTGGGGTTAATCTTGAAATTTTATTTTTCTCAAATCTACCTGACTATTTTTTTTTAATAGGATCCTTGTCATTGCCCATGTCCTCCCTTTTGGTCATCCTTTGTACATTGCACAACTGGAAGCACCCAATTAAACTCAATCCCTTGTGTCTGTTATCTGGTGTTGGTTTAGTAATGGTGGCTTTCTGCAGAGGCTCTACTCCTAGAGCAGAGGTCATGCTGCATCACGCTGGGCACCCAGCTCAGCAGCAGATGCTGCCTGAGGGGGTCGCTGGCAGGTCCTATGGCCCACAGCACTCGTTGGTGGCACTGCTAGGGGAAGCAGAGGGCTGCGCTTGCCTAGAGAATTTTTCCAAGCAGAAGCAGGCCTTGAGCAGGTAGGAGTGGTGGGTGTGCAATGCCACCAGGGAGCTTGGGGTGAAACCAGCCTGACACCTCCCCTTTTCCAGTGAGGGCTCCTCAGCTCCTGCCAGAGCCCACTGGGGAGGGATTTTCCCTTGCAGTGCTGAGACTGGGGCCCAAACCACTCCCTTGGGGGAAGTCACCTAGTCCCTGACTCTCAAGGTGACTGTTGGGAACTTCAGGCTTAACCGAGCACTCGGTTCCCCAGGCACCATGCCTGGGAAGCCATGGCCGTGCGGGGGTCCTGGCTGGTGCTGTGGTTGCCGGTGCCTTGCCATGGGCCAGCCAGCCTGCGTGTGGCCGAGGCAAGCTGGCAGCCATGGGTCCTGTGGGAGACAGCCTGGGATGGGAGCCAGAGCGGATGCAAGGGACTTGTGTGGAGTGCTGTGGGTGGTCTGCACCACTACCTCCCCCTGCCCACCAGCTCTGCTGGAGCCTGGGAGCAGCTGCCAGGGGCAAGGGTCATCTCTGCTCCCTGGGCATCAGGCAGGCACCCTGGAAGCTGCTTCTCGGTGGGGGTGGGCAGCAGCTGGGGCGCAGCATGGCCCACTTCAGGAGGGATGCACATGGTCCCAAGGTCAGCACTGAGCAGAAGTGAGGGGCTGCACAGTGAGCCCATGGGGATCACCACTCCAGCTGGCTCCCTGGGTGCGGGGAGGGTTGGAGGGGAGATTTTTGCTTTGGCTTTTTGGTTCTGCTTGCACACCAACACCTTTGCATTGTGTCCTGGGATAGATTGATGCAGCGTTGGCTGCCACTAAGTTATTTGAGCACCAATTCCAGGTAGCAGGAGGTGAGCAGAGCCGGCTGGCGTTTGTGCCGGCATGCACGTAGGGCAGCCTGCGCTTGAGCAAGGGCTTCCCCCTGCCAACAGATGAGAGTCCGCACGCCAGAGCTTTGTAGCAGGCAGTGCACTGACCTGCTCCTGCATGTCCTCCCTGCCCTCCCAGAGGTAGCTGTGGTGCTCCGGCTGTGTTACCTTGTAGTGCACCTCTCACAGTACCTGTGGCTGAGCTGGCACCACAGCCCCTGCCTGGTGGCAGCTGTCACTGGCATACTGCCAAGTAGGTGGATGGCTTTCGCTGCCTGGGACTCAGTTTCTCTGGGGAGTAGGCAGGCTGGGAGTCTGGCAAGGAGGTTGGTTTGGGAGCAAGGCTGCAGCCATGGGACTGCAGAGTGCCCTCTGTGATGGGAGTGCTTTTCGGGAGCTGCTGGCCTGCTGCCAGGGGTGCTGCTTCTCTCCCACAGCAGTCTGGGTGCTGGCGTAAAATACAACCGAAATGCTAGTCTGGAAAAAAAAATATATAGTTTTTTTTTTCTTTTACCCATTTTTTTGAATTGCATTTTTAACTACTGCACAAAAATGAATGCGAGCAGATTATTATTATTTTCTCCCTGCTGTGTTGCATAGTCAGTGGCCACAGTGCCAAGCTAGTGCCTGGAAATGATGTAAAACCATGAGCCCAGTGTGCAGCTTGGGGAGCAGAAGCACTTCGTCTATACATTGTGCCGGGGCAGGTCAGCTCTCCGGCAGTGTCCGTCTGTGTGTGCCTGCACAAAAACACAGCACCCTTCCCACCAAGGGCCCAGAGCAGGGCAGCCCATGCAGGACTCTCCAGGCCAGCAATGGGGCTTCATGAAGCACCTCCATGACCCACAGTTTGGAGGTGTCCTGCCTGGTCCATGCACCCCATGGTGCAGGAGGAGGGTCCCAGATGCGTGCTATCCCACAGCCATGGAGGTGAGTGCCAGAAAGGAAAATGCTGCCTATTGCTTTAAGTTCTGTCATCGGCCGTGAGGACCTTTTTTATTTTTTTCTCTCACGCTATGAATGGGTTTTGCTGTAAATTATAGCTTTGCGCACATTCCCTCGGGCCGAGGAAAATAACCTCTACCGAAAAGCCAGCCTGGATTGGTGACTGGCTCCCCGTCTCCGCTCCCTAATTGAAACCAAATGTGCAAGATGTAGGATTGTGGGATTTCTGGCCGGGTCCCAGGAATCTGCAGAATGCGAATGCGCTCCCAGAGGCATCTTGCATCAGCCCGGGAAAGTTCGCTCCTTGCCTGGCTCCTCCGGCCCAGGCGCGGGGCGAGGAGCCCGCCTGCCCGCCGCCACCTCCCCGCTCCGGTGAGTCGCTCTTGGGTGCATGGGGAGGCGTTTGCCCCCTTAGGCTTGCAATTTTGCGGGGATGCGGGGTCAGCCATGCTCATAGGGCAGAGCCTGGGCAGAGGGGCTGAAGTGCAGATCTCTTCGGGAAGGGGCCGGGGCAGTGGCAGGGCAGCATCCCCACTTGGGGAGGTGACATTTGGCCCCTTCTCTCCATTTTTTTCCCCCACTGCCAATGTTTTCCCCCATGTCTCTTGCCAGGCCAGCATTTCCTGGTGTCCCTCCTCAACTCCCGCCCGTGTGTCTGTTGGCAGAGCTGGCGGTGATGCTGGCCAGCTAGAGAGGGAGGCCCCGCTGTCCCCAGGCTCCTCCAGCCAGGCACCAGGTCACACAGGGAAGGAGGACAGAGGGCCATGGGTCTGGTGCTCCTGAGCATCCTGCCCCCCATCCTGGTGCTTGGGACCCACTTGTAGCTTCCCAGCCCTGTGCCGTGGCAGGGTGATGCCGTGCACCATGGCAGGGTGACGCTGTGCACCGTGGCACGGAGCATGGAGGAAGGCTGCAAGTTTTCAGCTGGTGGAGAGTGCTTGCCGGGTGCAGCACCCGCTGGACCATGCCCTCAGGTCCTATGGCTGTGGGCTGTGCTGCTGGTGGCTCTCTCTAGGGCAGCTGGCAGTTATGATGACTTGCCAGCTGCTCTTCACACCCTGTACGGCTGTGATGTCCCCAGCCGAGCTGGCGAGCCTGTGGCTTGGGGAGGTGCTTGCTGCTGCAGAAAATGGGGTTGTATCCAGCCCAGAGGAGGTCTAAAATGGCATTTTTGGAGGAAAGGAGGACTATGGGTCCTGACATGTTGCTCTGTGCTCCCGCTGAGGCTGCACTGGTGGCATAGCATGCTGGGGGCTGTAGTGCCAGCTGGAGCAGAGGTCCCAAGCCCCCTTACTGAGGCACTGCATGCCTTGGGTTGTGGCCCAGGGTCACAGGGAGCCTATTGCCATTCAGGGCTTTTTCCTTCAGCCTGGCCTCGGTCTGTCACAAGTGCCACCCATCCCAGCTAGGAGGGGAGCCCCTAGCCCGGTGCAAGGATGGAGGCTCTGCAGTGGAAGTCCTGGGGTACCCACATCCAGGACCTGGTGTGTGCTAGGGCTGTGAGCTGCAGCAATCCAGCCCCCTCTCCACAGCCAATGCTCTTCCAGTGCTGGTGAGGATGGTGACACCCACCTGGGAAGCAAGCTGGGGACTTCACCAGCCAGCACAGGCTGGTATAGAGAGGGGCTGTGTCTCCAGTGGGGTCTGTCTTTAGACAAATGTGGATTTAACTTTTTCCCCAGCTGATTTTCCCCTGTGATTTAAGTAGAATAAAAGGGGGGAAGGAAATAAAGAGAGAAGGAAAAAAAAAAAAAAAATGGCAGCAGCTGAGGGAAGCTCCTAAGCCCAGGCAATGCCAGGGAGGAGCTCCAAAAACTCTCTGCACTAAAAATTTCCAGTGATTGAACGTTTTCAGCAAACATTTTCAGACAAAATGTTGCAAAGCCATCTCTTTTGCAGGGCCGCTGGAATAAAAATGATTTCCAGCTGGGTTGCCAATACTGCTTGGCCAGTTTGACCACATGTCCCTTAGCCCCCAGACTTGGCGCCTGAGTCACCATCTCCCTGTTGTCCCCCAGCCCTGCTTCCCCAAGGAGCAATGAGCTGTGACAATGGCTGTGTGGGGATGATTTCCTTAGATTAAATGGAAGTGTGTTCCCTGCGGGAGTTTATGGCATCTGGTATCCTGATGCTTAAAGAATTTACTCAGCCTGAAAGAATAGTGGGAAAAATTATCCCTGGATGTTTTTTTGGAATGCAGAGGAAATGAAGATTTTTATGTTGGGTGAACGGGCCATCAATCAAACACAGGAGCCTTGTGCAAGCCTCTCAGTGATGCAGTTAAGTTCCCATTTGCTGCTGATTTAGTTGCAACTAACTAAATTTTCCTAGCTGGGAATAGAAAGAAAAGCAACCACATATGTGCTTTTCAAAAAAAAAAATTGGGAAAAAAGAGGAAAAATATCACCCTAAGCACAGGTGTCTATTTGTACTTCCTGCAGAGCTCATGGTGTTTAGTAGAGGTCCCCAGGGCATCCAGCTGGGTGCAGAGAGCCTCTATCAGGGTGCAGATGTCAGCTCCCAGGGCTTTGCCCTCCCCTTGGGTGCTGCAATGGTCACAACAAGCCTGCCTCACTCCTCCCTTGCCAAGCCCCAGTTCTGACAGCGAGCAGGGCCATATCCAGCACCTCCCAGCTGGGCTCTGCAGAATGGGGGCATCTGCCATGTGGCAGCCTGTTCAGGCTGGGTTTGGGCTTTCTCTTAGCAGTGGAGACAAGGCTGTAGCTCCCTGTGTAGGGTGGGTGTGGGGACACAGCCAGGCACCCACCTGTGGTGTTGGGCCAGCTTGGGGACTCACCAGCCCAGACATCCATGGTACAGCAAGACTTGGCTGGTATTTCCCCCAGTGCTCATGTGCAGCCAGGTCCCATCTGGCCAGGAGCTATAGTCCCTTTAACCCCCCCTGGTTAGTAAGTTGTTCCTGCAAAGACTGATGTGCATGTAAACTAGATTAAACCAGCTTGTTTTAACAAAAGGAGGACTAATCTGCACACAGTGCTTGTGTGAAGGGCTGTCCCAGGAGGGCAAAAGTTGCCTTGACAAATGAAGGCAGGGGGTGCCCAGGGAGCCTGGGGAAGGGACGGTGACATTTAGGGCTGCCTCTGGTGCATGGCCCACAGTGGTTCCCCAGAGATGTGTGGGTGCAGCAGGTGCTGCTTGGGCTCTGGGGGTTCCTGGCAGCCAAGGGTTGGCCAGAGGTGGAGTGGTGGCTGCCACTCCGTGAAGCGGCTGTGGTGTCAGTGCTGAATCAGAGGACAGGCACATCCTGGGGCTGGGGCCAGGGGGGATTCCCTCATTCTGTGGGCTGTACCATGCTCTCAGGACCATTGCCAGCACCAGCCCTTTTTCTTCCCTTGCTGCAGTCCAAGCCCCATTGCCAGGACCCACAGGTGCCCTCTGGCCCCATCCCAACCTCCCCAGTAGGCAGCAGGTACAAGCTGGGGCCCATGCCCTCTGTCACACCTTTCTGTGTCACCCATGGCCCCAAGATCTGCTCTGACATAGAAAACTGTCACAATAAATATGCTGTAAATCTCAGGTGATTATCAAATATTATGTCCCCTGAGCCAGAAGGCAGGGAAACTGTGCGTTGCAACATGCTATTATTTTGTTACGTGATGAGGTTGTGCAGTGTCTTGCTTTCAAAGTCATCCAAGGGCGAGTGGCCCAGCTGGAGCCTTTCTGCCCATCGGTAGAGCTGGATGGCATTGGAGACAAGCAAAACCCTGGGCAGTTCATGTGGCTCCTGTGGCCATTTCATGTGGCTGGCTCCAGGGATGCATCAGGGCCATGTTACTTGCCCATGCCAGGGCCATGTTGGCGTGGCACCATGGTGCTGTGGCTCCTGAGGGGTGGTGGTGGAGGGGCTTGGACACCAGGACCCCTTTGACCACCATCATAGATGCGAAGCTTGGGTCTCTGCTCCTCCTCCAGGGCTGAGGTGGGGACACAGGGTCTCATGCTAGCGAAGCCCTCCTGTCCTCAGCTGGCCACCCCAAGCAGGGCTGGCATTTCCATGCGGCTCAACTGCCTTGGCATGATGAGTCCTGGCTCTGTCTCTGCAGGGCTGCCGACATGCTGGCCACTCCCAGACCAGCCCTGCTGCTGCTGCTGCCGCCACTGCTGCTGCATGTCCCACCAGCTGCAAAAGCCCAGGTCAACCCCGGTAAGTGAGACAGGGACCAGGCAGCTGCAAGAGCTCTTAGATGTGATCCCCTGGGCTGTGTTCCTGACAGGTTGTCTGAGCTTGGGCTCATGTCATCCACCATTTCCAGGACTTTCCCAGCTCTGGGAGTAATGTGCGAGCTTGCACCTGCCTGGGCTCTCTACTGTTCTACACACAGCTCAGCCACCACCAGTGACCCAGAAAACATCCTCTGTGTGCCATGGGTGCCTGTGCTGGAACCAGTGGACTGGTGGGGTATTGGGGTATGGCCAAACACTGATCTGATTGGGGCCCTTCTCCACTCATAAAGCCTTCTCACTTCGGAGGCTGCAGCGTGCAGAAGGCAAGGCATCAGGGTATTGTTTGCTGCCACTGCAACGTGCTTTCTTTGGCGGTTTTGCAGCAAACCAAGGTTGGCTTTAGTAAAGTGGCTTGACTAGGTGGCTGGCTTCTGCTCAAAAACCACAACACTGCACTGGAGGTCAGTGAGAGAACTGTGTTTAAATGGTTCTTTCTGCAGGGCTCAGCCCCATCCTGCACTGCAGGGATGGGCAGGCTCCTTCAGCGTGCCAGGGTTTCCCTGGGGCATCCTTGTAAATGTCCCTTTAAAGACTTCTTCCATCCATGGGAAGAGTTTGCTATCTCTTCCTCGGAGGTTGCATGGTGCTTAGGGAAGCAATCTTGTTTCTTCTGCTGCCATCCAGGACTGGCAGCGTTGGCTTTGCCTGGCCAGGATAGTTGTGACCTTGTGCAAAGGAGCTGGGCTGGCTCCATGTTCAGCAAGAGTTAAATGGGAATTCAGTGCAGAGCATCACAAGTGGGAGAGCTGGAGATGAGAAGAGATGCTCCCCACTATGCCAATGCCCATGCTGAAGATGTGCCCGTCCTTCTGTCAGATGCAAGACATGGTTCCTATGGTGCAGGCACTAGTGGACAGGAGCTGGCACAGCATGCTGGGATGCGGGCTCCTTGCTGCGCAGCACCAGGCAACCCTGGGAGCAGGCGGTGGCCCCATCACTACACCCTCACCTGGGCCCTGCCGCCTCGGTGCGGGTGTTTGCTCAGGGCAGCGTGCAGAGGGAGCGCTGTGGGCTGGAGCCGGCGGCCAGACAGTAAACACGGACAAACAAGCTAGCCTTTCAGCAGCTCTCTTGGCAGCCAGGCATGAAAAAATAACTCCTGGGAAGCACCGTGGATGTGGTGCTGGGGGAGCCGGCTGCTTTGCAGGGATGCAGCCTGCCCGCCACCCTGGGTACTTTTCCACTCACAACTGGGGTGGAAGCAGGGATGGGACCCGCGGGGCCAGCAGGGAGGGCAAGTGCCCACTTTTGTCCTTTGTTTCCCAAGGCATGCAGGGGACCAGCAGGGCGGCACAGCTGAGAACAGGTTGCTGCGGGTGGGTGTTTTGGGCAAGCAGCCTCTGGAGTGAGCCCTCTGAGTGCCCCCAGAACGAAGAGCATGTGGACAGCAGTGCCAGCCCACAGGCTCTCTCTCCCTCCACCACAGCTGAAGCGGTTGCCAGTAAGGCTGAAGGGATCTCCGGGAACAAGGACGGTGTATGTCCAGCAGCCCTTAGAGCACTGCTTCCCCCTGCTCCCAGCTTTGCTTTGAGCTGGGCTGGCATCTGCTTCTGGCCAGTGGCTCCATTTGCTTGGGCAGGTGTCTGCCCATACAGGACCATCCCATCGTGCTTGGTCCTGTCTCTGTAAGTCAGGGGGATGGAGAGAGCTGCACCTGGGCTGCCCAGGCTGCAGTGCTTGTGGCACTGCAGATGTGCCTTGGCAGTGCCATGCCGTGTTTCAGCATGTATCTCGGCTGGAGAGGTGAGGAGGGATACCCGCTCAGCGCCCTGCTGGTCTCATTGCAGCAGTGTGCCGGTACCCCCTGGGAATGTCAGGTGGGCACATCCCTGATGAGGACATCTCAGCCTCCAGCCAGTGGTCTGAGTCCACAGCTGCCAAGTATGGACGGTGAGTGTGGGAACCCTTCTGTGACAGCCACAGCAAGGTCTGAGCTGCTGCAGAGGGGCAGAAGGAGGGCAGAGGGCCAGATTCAGCTGCCTGCAGACACCTCCTCTGCTCTGGGTTTGCAGGCTGGACTCAGAGGATGGCGATGGTGCCTGGTGCCCCGAGATCCCAGTAGAGCCTGATGACTTGAAGGAGTTCCTGCAGATCGACCTGCGCGCCCTACACTTCATCACACTGGTGGGCACCCAGGGACGCCATGCTGGGGGCCACGGCAATGAGTTTGCCCCCATGTATAAGATCAATTACAGCCGAGATGGCACTCGCTGGATCTCCTGGAGGAACCGGCATGGGAAGCAGGTGAGAAGGTGGGTGGGGGCTGCACTGAGGGGCTGTACCTGCCCGTCCCCACCATACTTCTCTCTCTCCAGGTGCTGGATGGAAACACCAACCCCTACGACATTGTCCTTAAGGATCTGGAGCCACCTCTCATCGCTCGCTTTGTCCGCTTCATCCCTGTCACTGACCATTCCATGAATGTCTGCCTGCGTGTAGAGCTGTATGGCTGTGTCTGGCTGGGTGGGTGTTGTGGCCTTGTGTCCTTCCCTGTGTCCCCAGAGCCCACATGGGGGGCTGTCCATCCCACAGGGGTTGTATGTCCTTCTGGGGCCAGCCAGAGCTCTCCAGTAGCAGGGTGTCTGGTGTGGGCAGCCGCTCACTCTCCTCTCCCAACAGATGGGCTGGTGTCCTACAATGCACCAGCTGGGCAGCAGCTTGTCCTTCCCGGGGGCACTGTCATCTACCTGAATGACTCTGTGTATGATGGGGCGTTTGGGTACAGGTGAGGACCAGGCGGGCTTGTGCACATTATGGGTACCATGCTGGGCAGGAGGGGATGGGGGTGTCTCTTCCCTGCATTTGCAGGATGATGTGCTGATCCGCAGCAGAGCAAATACTTGGGGTCTCCTTGAAGCACAGGGGCATAGCCAGCTCTGGGAGGCTGCACATTGTGATGGGGACAGTGTAATGGGGGAAATACCCCCAGCCCTTCTCTTGGGTTTACAGTAACTGCACATTTAGCATCCTGTAGGCTTTTCTAGAGAGGATATCAAGAAGAACAAAACCAGCTCCTGAATTTCCCAGGGCTGTGGGGAGCTGCCAGTGGGTGGTGCTGGGTGGTAGCAGGTTTGTGGGGCTGGTGAGAGTCACACTTCCTTTCCCCTCACACGTGTCAGCATGACAGAGGGCCTGGGCCAGTTGACAGATGGGGTGTCAGGGCTGGACGACTTCACGCAGACCCATGAGTATCATGTCTGGCCGGGCTATGACTACGTTGGCTGGCGCAATGAGAGCACCGCTGGCGGCTACGTAGAGATCACCTTTGAGTTTGACCGCATCAGGAACTTCACTGCCATGAAGGTTCGCACACCCCCCACCCTGTCCCCCGTCCTGGTCCCCTGCCATGGCTGCACTGACAGGCTGCCCCACAGGTCCACTGCAACAACATGTTTACCAAAGGAGTGAAGATCTTCAAGGAGGTGCAGTGCTACTTCCGCTCTGACGCCAGTGAGTGGGAGCCCAGTGCCGTCTCATCAGTGCTGGTGCTGGATGATGTGAACCCCAGTGCCCGCTTTGTCACTGTGCCCCTGCTCCACCGCATGGCCAGCGCCATCAAGTGCCAGTACTACTTTGCTGACTCCTGGATGATGTTCAGTGAGATCACCTTCCAGTCAGGTACCTGCTGCCACAAGTCCTGCAGGGACCAGACGCTCCTGGGGGGACAGTTCAAGGAAGGAATGGGATTGTGGGGCACGCACACACACACCCCTGAAGCTCTCCTCTTCTCCCTTGCCAGATGCAGCCATGTATAACAACTCGATGGCCCCCCCTGAAATGCCCATGGTTCCCACCACTTATGGTAAGGCATTGAAAAGCATGTCACCCTGAGCTGGGTGGGGAGATGCTCTGGGGGACTCTGCCTCATCTGATGTAGGGAAGGGGTTTGGGGATCTCCCTCACTGGCTCTTGTTGTCCCTTTCTCCTGCTAGACCCCACACTCAAGGTAGATGACAGCAACACACGCATCCTGATCGGGTGCCTGGTGGCGATCATCTTCATCCTAGTGGCCATTATTGTCATCATACTGTGGCGGCAGTTCTGGCAGAAGATGCTGGAGAAGGTGGGCAACTACGGGGTGCCTGGTGAGGTGCCCCAGGGCTCATCCTGGACAGGTTCTTCTGGGAGCTCAGTACAGGGAAAGCAGACTCCATGCAGAGGCTGATGACCCCTTCCCTTCCTCGGGAAGATTGAGATTTGCACCCATCTCCCAGGCAAGGGGATTTAGCTGAGCACAGCAGTGACTTTGGGACCTGCCTGCTTGTTCATCCTTCTGTCCTGAGGGTGGGCTGGGGAAGAGGAGCCCAAGAGGGTCTCACTGCAGTCCCCAGCTAACCAAGGGCAGTCAGGTGATGGAGCCAAAATCTTCTCTATAGGGGCAAACAGTAGAAACAGGGGGACATGAGCACAAGTGTCTTCCTCAGGCAGGTGCTGCTGCCTCAGGACAGAGGACCAGAGAGAGGGGCTAGGGGCTGGCCACGGCTACAATGCCATGGAGCACAGGAGGCCCCATCATGCTGCTGCTGCAGGGACCCCCTGTCCCATCTCTCTACTTCCTTGCCCTCCTCTCACAGGCATCTCGGAGGATGCTGGATGATGAAATGACGGTCAGCCTCTCCCTGCCCAGCGAATCCAGCATGTTCAATCACAACCGCTCCTCCTCCTCCAGCGAGCAGGAGTCCAGCTCCACCTACGACCGCATATTCCCCCTGGGACCCGACTACCAGGAGCCCTCCCGCCTAATCCGAAAGCTGCCCGAGTTCACCCCAGGGGAGGAGGACACGGGTGAGAGCTGGGACCCCCTACGTGCTTAGAGCCATCTACCATGCATGGAGCCTGCTGCAGCCTCCTCTCCCCAGCCCCAGTTTTTGGCCGATCTCCAAACATTTTGGCACAGAGGGATGGGGCGGGAGGTTGCACAAGCTCCCGCACATCCCGCTCGGAGGTCACAGAAAGCTTGTGCCCGAGTGCCATCACCAGTGTCCACCACCAGGCTGAGCTGTGTCCCCACCAGTGTCTTTGGGATGCTCTGGCAGCTCCTGCTCAGTGATTCAGAGGTCGGACACTGATCCCTGCACAGCTGGTGCCTGGGGTGGCGTTGGTGCATTTGCCAGCGATGGGGAAGGAGCGGAGCAGGCTGCGATGTCTGCAGGAGCCCAGCCGTGCCAGGGCAGCGCGGGGGCTCTGGGAAAGACGGGGATGGAGAAGCCGGTGGCTGGAGTGTGAGCAAGCACCAGAGAGCAGTGGGTGCACAGCAGGACACCCACAGCATGTCTGTCCCTGCTGGTCCCACCTAGGCTGCGGCAACCCTGTGAAGCCATCCCAGGCCAGTGTCCCCGAGGGTGTCCCCCACTATGCCGAAGCGGACATCGTGAACCTGCAGGGTGTCACAGGTGGCAACACCTACTCAGTTCCGGCCCTCACCATGGACCTGCTCTCTGGCAAAGATGTGGCTGTCGAGGAGTTCCCTAGGAAGCTGCTGACCTTCAAGGAGAAGCTTGGGGAAGGCCAGTTCGGGGAGGTGAGTGGGAGCTCTGCTCTGAGCAGGGCTTGGGCAAGGCTCTTCCCAGTTTTGTGGGCCAGGGGAGGCTGTCAGTCAGTGGTGGTAACGGCTGTGCCTTGCCTCTCTCCAGGTTCATCTCTGCGAAGTGGAGGGGATGGAGAAATTCACAGGCAAGGACTTTGCCCTGGAGGGCTTGGACACCAGCTCCAACTGCCCTGTGCTGGTGGCTGTGAAGATGCTGCGAGCAGATGCCAACAAGAATGCCAGGTAAGGGGCTCATCCCAGCATTGTCCCCCACATAATGCTCCCCCAGGAGAACCAGGATGCTTAGAAAGCATCCCCCATCTCCATTGGCCAGGTACTTGGTGCAGCTGCAAGGACCACATGTCTGAGCTGTCTGGGAATGCTGGGCTGCTGCAATTCAGGACTCTTGGTCCTTGCTGGTCCTAACCAGCAACCCAGTGCTCCATCTGCCTGCCAGGTCCACCCCACAGTTTTATGTGGATCAGCCCTGAGCTCCCTCTTATAGTCTCCAGTCCTAGGGGGGGGACCTCACGAGGCTTGGGCAGGCATGTGGCATGCTCAGCTGGTCTGTGCTCACCTTTGTGCCCCTCTGGATCTGTCTATCCGATTTGTGTGGTTTCTGTTCTGCAAAGGAATGATTTTCTGAAGGAAATCAAGATCATGTCCCGTCTGAAGGACCCCAATATCATCCGGCTGCTGGCGGTGTGCATCACAGATGACCCACTGTGCATGATCACCGAGTACATGGAGAATGGTGACCTCAACCAGTTCCTGTCCCGCCAGCATGCAGGCAACCCCCCAGCCGACCCCACACCCACCATCAGGTAGCACTGCTCAGAATAGGTAGGGTGGGCATGGCTTCCTACTCTAGGCACCCTGCCTGGCTGTGGGGCACCCTGCCTGGGGCCATGTACACCCCTGGTTGCCATCCTTCCCGGCGCCACAGTCTTCCCTTGTCCTCTTCTCCCTGGCAGCTACAGTGACCTGCGGTTCATGGCCACCCAGATCGCTTCTGGCATGAAGTACCTCTCCTCCCTCAACTTTGTGCACCGAGACCTGGCCACACGCAACTGTCTGGTGGGGAAGCAGTACACCATCAAGATAGCTGACTTTGGCATGAGCAGAAATCTCTACAGTGGGGACTACTACCGCATCCAGGGGCGTGCTGTGCTCCCCATCCGCTGGATGTCCTGGGAGAGCATCCTGCTGGTATGTGGGGACTGGGGTCCTCTGATGGACACTGACACTGCCTTGAGGCTGCTTGCAGCCGCTTTTCCTCATGTTGGGGGTGAAGAAGGGACAGGGAAGTATCTCCTCCCTGGAACCCAGCTTTGGGGTGAAGCATGCAGAAAGCAAGAGTGGTAGCAGCCTTTTGAGGTGAGATGAGGGGACTACGGTGATCTTTGGTGTCTTGGTACCCAGCCTTCAAGCAGGATGCTTGACATTATCTCCTGGATGTGGTCAGACCTGGAAGAGGGAGCAGGGTTACTTTTGATCTTTGCAGGGAGCTGTGTCCTTAACAAGCCCCAGCTCCCAGCAGTTGCTGCAAGATGGACCCAGAGCTTGCCAAGCTTTGGCCTCAGGCAGAGAGCATGTCTGTGGGACCAAGCCCTCCACCTCTGGGCCCAGGTCTGGAATGTGAAACATCCATAAGGAGGTTTTTGGACCCTGGGCACATAGGGCTTATGGAGCAGGATGAGGTAATGCCTATGCCCAACCCCACTTTGCTCCCTTTGGCCAGGGCAAGTTCACAACAGCCAGTGATGTGTGGGCATTTGGCGTGACGCTGTGGGAGACCTTCACACTCTGCCGGGAGCAGCCCTACTCCCAGCTGTCTGACGAGCAGGTCATCGAAAACACTGGCGAGTTTTTCCGGGACCAGGGCCGGCAGGTAAGGATGGGATGGGAGAGGACAGGCGGTGGCACACCTGGGAAACCAGGGACCTGGGGAAGGACTTTAAAGTGACCAGATAAGGATCTTGGCTATGGGGGAGCTATGGGACAGCAGCTCCTCTGGGAAGGAGTCTTGGTGAAGGTCCCAGCACAGTAAATCCTGCATTTTACACAGCCCAAGGCACCACTTGCCCACTGACTCCACTCTGGTGTTTAGCCAGGCTGGGAGACATAATCTGGTGCTGCCTGGAGTCTCCTTGGTTCTGGACGCACAGTAGCACAGCCCCCTGCCCTTGTGCATGGAGAAATGGGGCTCCTCAAGAGTGGTTTGCTTTTTATTTTCTGTGGCAGTAACTCTCTCTCTGTGTCATCTTTGTCTTTTGTTTTGAAGACCTATCTTCCCCAGCCTGCACTTTGCCCTGACTCAGTCTATAAGCTAATGCTCAGCTGCTGGAGGCGGGACACTAAAGATCGTCCCTCCTTCCAGGACATCCATCGCCTTCTCCAAGAACCAGTCAGTGAAGAATGACCCTTTGCTCCCCACAGCCCGGTCCCCAGCCCTCCCCATCCCCAGAGGAGCCCCATATGCAAACTGAAGCCACTTCACTTGGACTTAGCAATCAAACCCAGGCAGCTGGTCTTGTTCTCATTCTACAGTGAAGCCTCAGAGAAAACTCCAAGGGTGGCAAGGAGAGCCACAGTGTGGGACCACTCGAACCTCCTGCCCGCTTGCTGACAAGAGCCCAGAGGCGACGCAGGCTGAGATGAGGGTTATTTATTGATGCAGTGTGTTCTCGGTGACAATCACCAGGACAGAGCGGCTTCTCTCCCCTGGTCGGAGGGGAGGAATGTCAGCCAGACTTTCTCCATGAGGAAGCTCCTGACACATGTGCAGGAGGCTCCCTGGGGAAGGGATGTGTGCGGGTACATGCTCGCTGGAGCAGGGACCATCTGTCAGCCACTACCTGCTCAAGGACGTGCTGGGAGTTGCCACTAGCTCACAGTGGGCTGTGCAATTACAGGGCGAAACCAAAAACTCTGGATATTTTGAGCTTTGGACATGCCGCATGGAGGGGCAGGAGGCCCCATCCCTGCCCTCCAGACCCCAGTTGCACAGGGAAAAGCCTAATGGCACTTCCAGATCCTTGCCTGGCTGCTGGAGTGGGCAGTGTGCTCAGCCACTGCTCCTCTGTGTCAGGTGAGGAGGAGCAGGCATATGAGCCTCTGTGAGAGGACCTCCTCCATCAACCACAGCCACTCCAGAGCTGCTCAGCTGCCCATGAAATGCAGTTTGGATGCCCAGCAGATGCTAAACAGCAGCCAGCAGTGAGATGTTAGCACCTTGCACCTCTAAGGGGAAATCTCCAGGTCCTCCTCTCCCAGGTTTAACCTGCATCTTCACCTGCCATGAGAGGAGTGCACATAGCGGAGCTTTTGACAGCTGCTGCCTGATGGCCAAGCCTGCAGGAGCTGGTGGACATGGAGCGGCAGGCACCCTGTCTCTCAGCCTAGGGATTGCAGTTTGGCTGGAGAATCTGGGTTGAACTGTCCTGCCCTGATCATTCCACAGCAATCTGACACCGGTCCATCCTCCCGCATCTGGCAGCTCCTTAAGTAAACTGGGCAGGTGCCAAAGCTGCGTGCCCTCCGGGAGCCCTGGCAGGTTACTCATCGTGCCCCAAAACTGGATCCTCCTGCAGCGGGACAGGAGGAACTTTGTACTTAGAGGGTACATGGACCTCTCCATACTTTTGTATGCATTAGTTCAGCACCATCAAGTCATGTGTGGCACAGTTTCCAGTATACTATGGCTAAGACATACATATATTCAGTAGATGCACCTATATATAGGGGCAAACCCGCTGAAGAGACACTTGCTACGTGAATCTGGTTGCATAGTTTCGTTGCGGCACTCCAGAAGGAATCTTGCCTCCTCTGTGGGGACCCCGGGAGCCCAGCCGGTACCAGAGCCTGCGGGGGAGGGCAGGGATA
>JAAGNO010013961.1:64311-81273 GCA_033439905.1 Ceryle rudis | reverse complement strand
GGAGCAGGTGCTGCGCTGTGGCGGGGTCAAACCCCAGGGGCGAAGGGCACGGGGAGGGGGGACAGGGGGGGGGGGTGGTGCGGCGGCGGGGGGGGGGGGGCTCTGCTTCACCCTGGGAGTGGTGGTGGCCCTGATGATGCTGGAGCTGCCAGGGAGGCTCGCGTGGGTGCTGCCCCAGGTTCAGCGCAGCACGGGGAGCAGGTGGAGCGTGCGGCCGGCTGCATCACCAGCCCCTCTGGCTATTGGCAGCCCCACTCAGCTGTTCGGTCAGGTCGACCTGAAGCCAGCACAGAGGGGGTCAGGCAACGGTCACCCGAACCATGGCCTCGCAGGGCTGGTACCCCCACGACCCCCCTCTGCCACTGCCGCGGCGAGGGGCAGGTGTGCCCAGCCGGGGTTCCCCTGCGGCGGCCGTGCCGAGGCAGACATCAGAGCCGGTTAGCGTAAGCTTTGTGCACAAGCCAGCTTGGTACTCGGGGTGGTGGGGTCCGACCTGCCCGGCAGCACCCGCCGCTGCCTGGCTGAGCACCCGCTTGGCGACGGGGCAGCACGGGGCCGGTTTAACCTGTCCTTCGCCGGGCAGCGGTGCTGGGTGCCATGGCTGCCGCGTGCATGCCACGGGGATGGCGCAGCCCTGCCAGGGCTTTGTGACTCATTGCTTGCATCAAAGCTGGAGCAGGAGGACGAGGGATAGCTGTGCTGCCTCCTCAGGGAGCTGAGCTGATGCGAGGCTGGGCGTTGCTGCAAAAAGTGGAGCTCTGGCTGCTCCCCAGCAGGCACGAGGGAACAGATTCCTCTGAGGAGAGAAATGCCTTTTGTCACCCAGCCTGGTATTGGGCATTCGCTGTAGGGCCTCCTCTGTTGCATCAGGTAGTGTCATAGAATTGTGTAAGTTGGAAGAGGCCTTTAAGGTCAAGTCCAACCATTAACCCAATGCTACCAGGGCACCACTAAACCACATCCCTCAGCACCACATCTCTACCGCTGCCCTGGGCAGCCTGGGCCAGGTCTGGACAACCCTTTTAGGGGGAGAATTTCTTCCTCAGGTCCAACATAAATCTTCCCTGGTGCAACTTGAGGCTGTTTTCTCTTTTTCTATTGCTTATTCCTTGGGAGAAGAGCCCAACTCCACCTGGCTCCAACCTCCTGTCAGGGAGCTGTCAAGAGCCAGAAGGTCTCCCCTGAGCCTCCTTTTTTCCAAGGTGAACAACCCCAGGTCCCTCAGCCATTCCTCACAAGATTTGTGCTCTAGATCCTTCACCAGCTTTGTTGCCCTTCTTTGGACATGCTCCAGCTTTGGGTACTTCCAGAGCAGCTCCACAATCTGTTATTGCTCCTGACCTGTGGTGAGGGGCTGCTTGTGGCTGCAGGGCTGGGAGCCTCTGAGCGTTCTGCTCCTGGATGTGGGGAAGGGAGTGAAAATTAAATCAGGGGGACCCATGAGGGTGCAAATTGCTTCTTAAGGGGACCCTGGAGGAAATTTCCTGTGTCTCTCCTGTCTTGCAGGAGCTCTGCAGTGCACAGTTCATCAGCAGCAAAGCAGGGCTGATAACCCCAAGGTGTCACCACCAGCCCTTGTGGGTGGGCAGAAAGCTCGTTGCTTTGTTACCTGTTTGTAAGCCAGGCTGCCAGGTAATTTCCCATGTCACAGGACATGCCAGCTCATTGCTGGGTTTGTCATCAGGTTTGCACTGGGGCGTGGGAACTTCTGAGTGCCAGAGATTTCAGGTGGCTCTGACGTTGCTGTAGGCACTGAGGCAGTGCTCCCCAAATGAGTCTGCCCCATTCATCTGCCCCACACCGACCTGCTTTCTCCTTCTCTACCCTTCTTTCTTCCCTCTTGTGCTTGTTTATTGTCATGGCAGCTCTTGCCCTGCAAGCAGCTGAGCCGCCTGGGGAGCTTGGAAGGCCCTGCTCGGCTGGAGGAGCAAGGAGGAGCCATGTCCCGCCACAGCAGGGCTCTCCTGCTGCTCTCCACCCTCCTACCTTGCCTTTGAGCTTGCCAGTTGGGCTGTTCCTGGGTGCTCAGGCTACCCCCATCCTGCCCTGACATTCCAGCTCCTGCTCCATCCTCTCACACCTGCTCCTCCCAGCCAAGGAGCTTCATTAACGTACTAATTAGAGCATCAGCACCACGTCCTCCGGAAGGCAGCTTGAGTCCTTGGTGCTGGTGGAGCTGCTGTCACCACAAACACCGTGGCACACGTGCTGCCCGTGCACTGAGCACAGGACCAGCATCACCAGGACCCTCCTGCCCGCCCCATGGGATGGGACCTGCTCCCAGCAGCATCCTCTGTCCCCATCCCCTGTGGCCCCAGGGGTGGTCCTGCCTCGCTGCGTGGTCCCAACTGCAACCCACCTGTTGCAGCTCCTGTCTTCACCCCTTGTCCATGAGTACAGTTGAGTTAAGGGGTGGATTTTAAGATATTTTATATTACTTAATATAATTCAATAGTAAATTTTCTGGTAAGTGGTGCTTTGGAAGGTCAGACGTGGTTTGGGAAGTCTGGCTGGATTCAGTGAATAGTTCGGTCTCCCAAAAGAGGGCTGCAGTATTTTTAATGCTTCTTCCTTTTCTGATCAACCTTCCCCTTCAAAATACCATTTTTCTTGTAAAAATAGACCCGTGCTGGCCAAATGGCCCCCAGATGAGACACGGCACTTGCTTTGAGCTCGGAAGAAGCATTGCAGCTGGACAACAAAAACATTTTTCCTGCTTCTTTGGACTATGGAAAAACCTGGAGGTTTGGGGCTTTGTTTTAACCCCTTTGTTTCCACGTCCTCGCCTTTCCTGGCCCCTCTTTGCTGCTGTTGGAAAGCCGGGAAGTGAGGACCCAGCTCTGGGAAGCACTGGGCAGGATTGCTGTTTGCCTGCACGGTGCTTTCTGTGTCTGAGCAGCACGTTCCTGTGTTGTCAGGAAACAGAAGACGGGATAATTAAATTGCCCTTTTCCCAGCAAAATGTTCCCATCTCTGCGGCGCGGCGGGGCTGGCCGTGGCCCATTGCCAGTCACTCGTGCCTCGCTGCTGATGGAAGGTGTGAAAAGCGCTGGGGAGGAGACCGAGGTGATGAGTGGGGGGGTTTGTATAGATATTTGTCATCCCTTGGAAGGACAGGCCCAGAGGGCTGTGGGAGCTGGAGCCGGGGGATACCACAGAGGGATCTGGGGTGCTCCCGATGGTAATTCCCATCCTTTAAGCTGCTTGAGAGCAGCAGGGGCTGCTCAAGGGCTCCGGGTGTGGATAATCAAGATATTCTTGTCGTTAAGCCTCTCAAGTGATGCAGGTCTTAAAAAGGACTCTGTCTGTCGAGCCTGTCTACTGCCAGGTTGGAGGGGGCTGGGGCTGTCGGGTGGTTATTGGGGCTGTCGTGACAGTATCGGGGCTGGGAGCAGTGGGGCTGGTGGAACCGTGGCTTCCCCTGGCAGCAAGATGAGGCTCAGTTGAAGATACCCATGGATGTGTGGGATGGATGGATGGATGCAGCTTGGGTGTCTGCTGGCACCCTCTGGCAGTGGAGCGACTGGCAAGGAAACACTTTCAGTGCTGGGGATCCAGCACAGCCCCTTGGGAGCAGCAGGGCCTGTTGCGTCCTCCCAGTGGTTTCTGATTCCCCTGCCAACACTAGTCCTCCTGGGATGGCCTGATGCTCCCTCCCTGGTGCAGGATAGGACTAATTATTGAAAGGCTGGTAACAAGCTCATGGCAACCTCATGTAAATGCAGAATGGATTTATGCTGTTTGTCATCCTTCCTTATCTGCTTTCTTCTTTCCTCCTCCTCTAGCCTCTGCCACCCCAGGTCCTCAGATCCATCAGTGTTATTGCTTTGCCTTCAGCTATAACCCTGCTAGTTGACTTCCAAGAGCTGGCTCTCCCCAGCCGTTGTCACCCCTTCCCTTCCCTCCCTTCCCCTGAAATATTAATGCCACAAATCACAAGCGACAGCCGCTCGGCTGGAGCCCCCGTCGCTCACGCGCCAGCCGGGAGGAGGTGTCGGAGGAGGGACGGGACACGTGGCCGTTTTGTGCTTCTCCTCAGGGGCTGTGTTCTGCTCCCAGGTCAGAGGGGAGAAGGTGAACCCCCCCATTTAAAGATGGGCAAGTGGAAGGGCAGAGCATCAAGGCTGGGGTTGATGGTGCCCAGCCCACCTGGGACGTGGGCTCCTTCCCATCCCCTCCATGTGTCCCACCCCATGTCCCTGGACATGTGTTTTCCTTCTCCCCTGTCCAGCCAGGTCCAGCTTGGCCATGGTCTCTCCTTCTCTGCAGACTTTGCGGCTGCCATGTGAACGTTGCGTTGCAGAGCTGGGTTGGGAAGGAGTCGTGTCCCCCTGGGAACACGTGTGTACCCCAGCCTTGGCTGTGGGGGACGCTGATGGACAGGGGTGGGGACCCGAGGCAGGGACTTCGCATTACTCCTCTTGTCTTTAGTTGATGACGGTGTTGCTCATGTGAGGATGAGCTGGGAATGGCAGATGTAAAGGAGATTACGGGTGGCTTTTTTGCACCCGTGTGTGCCTGCACGCAGCCGGGGCAGGGCTGTGGGCTGCGAGGTGTTCACCAGCATCGCACCTGCTCTTTGCTGGCTGCCGGCAGAAACAAGGAGGGGGAAGGAGAGGAGAGATGTGGGCACGGTGCTGGCCGGGCCCATGGGTGGGTTTTGCAGTGAGGGGAAAGGGCAGTTCTGTAACATGGATCGGTCTCTGGCAATTAGTGTTCAGCCCCGGTAGGGTCCCTCCATACCTCAGTTTCCCCCAGTAGTGAAACAGGAATGGGATGGCTGTCACCAGCTGGAAGGGTTGCTGCCCACACTGGCTGCATCTCCATGCACTAAATTGTTCCCCATCACACTCTGCTGTTGTGTTAAGGAGTCTGTTATCCTACTCCCCCTGTGGCAAACAACATCCCAGTCCTCCCATCGCACTGGGAGCTTGCCAGACCCCCTCACTTTCCCTGGAGAGAGGTGGGAGAGCAGGAGAGGTCCGACTGCTTTGGCTTTCGCAGTGGCAATCACAGCAGGAAAGAGGAGAGGTGGGACCCAGAGGTACCAGCAATGCTGTTCAGGGTAAATTTATTATTACATATATTTAAAGGCCGTGGAGCTGTGGTGCTGAGGGACACGATTTAGTGGTGACCTGGCAGTGCTGGGGTTGGACTCAATAATTTTAAAGGTCTCTCAACCGAAACGCTTCTACTATTCTAAACACAGAGGTGGGTTTGCTTTCCCCTCGTGTTCCCCAGCGATGCATTTTTAAGGTTTCTTTGCGCGTGGAGAGAGCTCTGCTCCGGCCGACCCTCAGGACAGACTTTGGGAAGGGATGCCCCAGCGCAGCGGGCACGCGACGGTCGCTGCTGCCCTTGGGGCGATTGGCTCCGCCGCCGGAGATGACCTTCCCTCTCCGCTGACCTTCATGCCCATCAGCATCAGCTTCGCCGCCTTTTGACGTGGCGGGATGGCGGCGGTGGCGGCGACTGGGGCGCGAGGCTGGGCCGTGGGAGGCTGACGGGGTTCGGGGGGCTTGGCCGGCAGGAGGGGTTTTATGGGCAGAGCCGGAGGGAGGTGGGGTGGGTGCACTCGGCTGTGTAATTCAAGGACTTCAGCTTGCTAATGGAGGTTAAAAGGGGAGTGGTGTGATCTGTTGGGAAAATTGTTAGTGGTAACCTCTGCCGGTGGCACTGCTCATTAGCCTTCCCCGAGCCCCGCCACCCACCACCCACTGCCCTGAGCAGAGGGCGAAAATCACCCCTTTGGGAGGGAGAAGAGGAGGGTAGGAGGAGGCAGCAGCAGGGAGCAACTGCTGCTGTGGAGAGGTAGCTGTGATGAAGCTGCCCTCTGAGGAGCAGCCATTCCCCATGGCCTGTTCCTTAAGGAAATAAAGATGTAACTGGTGTGCAAAATACATACGGGGTGGGTGTCCGTGGAGCAGCTGGGAAGGTCTCGGAGATGGGTGCTGGTCGCCCTGGGGGAGGGTGCTGCTGTGCCTGGCGGTGATGGGGAGCAGGGTGCTGGGTCTGTGCACGGGGCAGGTTGTAGATGTCGGTGGGAAGGTGCACTGGGTAGGAAGGTGCACTGGGTGGGAAGGGCAGGGGTGCCTGGCAGCAGCTGGTCCCTCTTCCCAGACTGCTCTGCAGAATCTCCCAACCAGCTTGGCTCCAGCTCTCCAAAGGGCTCCTGGGAGGTGTTTTTGTGTTACCAGCTGCTGTGAAAGTTGCAGCCCCTGCGTGGTAACCAAGGGGCTATTTTTAGAGACAGTGTGGGTATTTGCCTCCTTTAGCCTATTCCACTGTGACTTTCTGCCACGACAAAGGATGAGCTGGGCATTGCCTGGGGGGAGTGGGGCAGAAAGAGCAGGAGACCCCTCAGTTATCACCCCAGTGTCACCAGAGGAGTTTTGGACCAGAGCACCACCAGCTACTCATCTGGAAGGACCACAAAGCATCCCTTGAGCTGAAGTACGCCCCAGCCTCTTCATGGTTCCTTGAGTCATCCCATTCCCACAGGTGCCCCGAGGAAATGGGTGGCAAAGCAGCGATGCCGAGGTCTCGGTGCTGCACCCGAGGTTTGTGGCACATCCTTGCCTTTCCACACGCTGCCTGGAGCCACGCTGCCTTTTTCTGGAAACATTAAATACCCAGCCGCCGTGCAGATGGGTGTCTGAACTCCTTCTCAACTGGATTACAAATGGGAATAGCCATCAGCCTGTTTGGGATACCTCAGTTGCCACTGGCTGCCAACATGGAGGCATTTGTAGGGCTCCTAGCTGAACTCTTCGGTGCTTCTCAGCTGCGGTCTCTGCCTCGTGTTGCCTGTGCCAGCCAAGCTGAACCCCGGAGTGATGCTCCAAGAAACCCTCCTGATTGAGTCCCTGCGGTTGTTCTCCTCTTGGGCCTGCTCCAAAGCCCGTTGACAGCCCTGGAAGCCATTCTCAGATGGCTCTGTCTGAGAAAAGAAAGTGTTGAAATACCACAGGAAGCACTGTTTTTCCAAGATATCTGCTTCAGCCAGAAATGGGAAAAACCCCCAGTTTTGGATGAAAGGGCAGTTTTCTCATCCTGGGCTTCAACTCCATGAAGTTCCTTTCACCCAGAAACTGCCCAGAGTTTGGACACAAAATGAGCACATGTGGCCCTGAGGGAGCGGTTCAGCATGGCCATGGGTGTCACTGTGCCCCAGCACCAGCACCCTCCTGGGGTGCAGGAGGAAAATGGACTGAGCTTCGTTCTGCCAGCAGGAGCCTCGCATGGGTGCCTGGGTGCCCTCAGCGGGTCCCCGGGAGGCATGAAGAGGGGGTTTTGGCTGCTGGGGACCCCGCACTGAGGAGAAGGTGCGTGTTGACTGCCCTGGTGAAGATGGCAGCCAGCTTGGGGTGCCCTGGGGAACCCCACACTTGTTTGCTGCAGCCAGGGCAGGGCTTCATTTGGCAAAACTGACTGATTCTGGTTGGTTTTTCTGCACGTGAGCGCTGATACTGTGGGGCACGGCTGACTCGGAGGAAAATTTCCTGACTTCGGCTTCACCTCTGGCTTCGGGTCTTTTTTTTTTTCCGCTCGCAGCAAACATCCGTTTTACCCCGCTGCAAGTCCATTATCACCAGTTTAACTGGACTCCCGTCAGGACCCGGCTGTGCAAATACACTGGTGGTGAAGGAAGTGGCTCTGGGCTGCAGATCCCCGCTGGGAGCAATGGCCACCCGGGTGTTTTGTGCTCCTGCCCAGCAGCTTTGCTGCGACTGGGGTGACTGGGCAGGCTGGGGAGTGTTGCCTCCCTTGCGCAGGGCACCCCAAATGGCTTTAATCTACTGAGGATGTTATGCAGTATGTGTCCATAGGTATATAGATATTTACATCCGTTGCACAGTAGATGAGTCGTAGACTTCATGGTGCCAGGGCAGTTGCTGGGTGGTCTGCACCTCGGCTGTCTGGGTGACAGACTGGTGAAGGAACATAAAGCCACTCGCTGGTGTGGCTTGGTGGCTGCCTGGTGCTGGGACCTGCTACCTGGTGAGGTTTGGGATGGCTGCAGTTGGAGGGGGTGAGCTCGCTCAAGGGGCTGGGTGCATTGCCCCAGGTCACCCAGCAGATGTGGGATGTCTATCTGGAGGTTGGGGGTTTGCTGAAGCTGTGCCCCGTCATCCTCTGCTCCCCACACTCCCTCTCCAGGTTCTCTGTCTGGGTGCCTGTGTGTAGGGATTTTGTGGTGACCCCCACCCCCCACATTGCTCCCTCTCTCCCTTGTTCCAGTAGCCCCCTTTCCACAACCTGCATTATGTTGGTACCTGCAGCTCCTTGCTGAGCAGCCCAGGGCCCGAGAGAGAGACATGTGAGGGGCTGCCTCCTATAGTACCCTACACAGGGTGGCTCCTATAGCACCCTGGCACCAGGGTGCCTCCCGTAAAGCACCTGAGAGAGGGAGCTGGAGAAGGATGGGAGCAGATGGGTGGCTGTCTATGTCCAGTGTGGGACAGGGACTTCTCCTTGCTGCTTTTTGGCCTCGCCTCCTCCTTTAGCTGGGGTTTGCAAACAGGGCTACGTCAACTCTGGTGCTGCTCGGGAAGGCGAGACAGGGACCAGTGGCAGCGGCCGCCCTGCCCACTGCCCCACTCGCCTGTCTGGTGCTGTGCAGAGTACCTGGCAAGGGGGCCGAGGCCAGGAGGAGGAGGAGGAAAAAATAATAATCTCCAAGCCAAGAAACTCAGAGCTGCTGGGAGCATATTTATCGCGGTGAAGAAAAAGGCTCTGTTCCCTGCCTCTCCGCAGCGGCTGTTTATCACACACACAAGGGTATGGAGAAAATGTTCCATTTGTTGGGTACAGCCGTCAACCCACACAGCGTATAAATTAAGGGCTTTTACATGCAGAGCTCCCGAAATAAAACACACACACAAAAGAGAGAGGAGTTTTGTACCGGCCCCGGCGCACTGCTTTTCCCTGGCTGTCCCTTCTCCCCGGCCCCGGCCAGTGCTGGCTCCCATTCAGGAATTCCACATTATCTCCGACCGTTTCCAGCTTCCTCAGCAGGGAACAGCTCTGCTTCTGTCTTCCTGCAGCCACATCTGGAAAGTGTTAGGCCAGGGTGTCAGCCGGCAGAGCCGGGTGGCTGGCATGTGCTCCCCCCCAGCTCGCTCGCTCCCGCTGCCCTGCCTGCCACTTTGCCTGCTGCCTTCCCCGCAGGGCTACAGGGCTGAATTTTATCTGCATCCGCTTGTCAGAGAGTTTTGAGGGAGTTTTTATAGCTGCCGCGGAGAGATGGGATCTCCAGGGGTTGATCTTTGTGGGCAGGGATGCTCGGCTCTGGTCCTCGGCTCTGCTGCCTGCTGGGAGGCAGTGGGGAGAGATGTGATGTAAATCCTCCTCTTTGCACGTTTTGTGGGGACTCCCTCCTGGCTCAGGGGAGTTTTTTTGGCTCCTGGTCCTGTTTCTGGGCTGGGAAAACCTGCATCTCTGGTCTGCACCATGACTGGAACGCGGTGCTGCGTCTGTGAAATGCTGGGGGTTAAAGAAGGGAGCTGGACGGTGTTCCCTGTGCCGAGAGCTGTGACTGTGCTTGTTTGTAATAACTGTGGGTTTATCGCACTGGGATTTCTTCCTACGTAAGGGGCATGTAAAGGCATTTGGCTGTCAGCATCTCAGCCCCCCAAGAGGGAATCCCCATGGCATAGGAGGAGCGCATGGAGATGCTCAGTCAGGTGATTGCAGCAGGGGAGGTGAAAACAAAAGAGGTTCTTGCAGCATCCTGGTATTTTGGGGATCCCTCCTTGGAGCAGCGGGTTCCTCGTGGCACCCCAGTCCCTCACTCCAGATGTGCTGGGTGACACTGCCCTCGTTCCAGATGTGCTGGGTGACACTGCACAGGGGGAAGGAGCTTTGCAGAAGGCAGGTGGCTCTCAGAGCATAGGACATGGAGAAAGCCAGGGGCTTGTTTTTAAAGCGGGGGTAATGACGGTGACCTGGAAGCAGGTTGGTGTGCCTTAATGATCGGCGTGTGTGGCACACATGAGGGTCTTTAGCAGGGAGGGATGGTGGCAATGGTTAGATGTGCCCTCACGGGAATCAGAGAGGGCTTCTTGCAGTTGCCTTTTGGCTTTTTTTCTCTTTTCTTATTTTTTTTTTTCTTTTTCTTTTTTCCCCTCTTGCTTTTAAGCTGGCAGGCCTACCGTGATGGGATTTAAAAATTAAAGAAAAAGACAAAAAAAAAAAAAAAAAAAAGAAAAGAAAAAGAAAAACAGGCCTTGGTTTTATAGACCCTACAGATGCATCCGGCACCAAACTGATCCCAGATGCAGCTCCACTGTCAATAGCGTTACACGAGGGATCAATCCCCTTCATTGTTTTATGTAGCCTCTACAGCATCATCAGCTAATTAAAGCTAATGGGTCCCAGAGCAGCACTGACAGCGTCTGATCCTATCAGCCCGCGCAGCCGTTTTAGCTTGACGGGCGACTCTGGAGCTGGATCCTGCACTCCAGACCCTGGCGAAAGCTTGTATTGACTTGGGGGATCAGGCTGCAGATCAATGGGAGCTGTTGTTAAACAAACATCGCCGGATTAATGTCAGCTCCTCAGGGGGAGGAGGTCGATGGCTGCTAATTCGAAAGGGGTGGGAGGGAGGAAGGGGACGCGGTGACAGCAGTGACAAGGGATGGAGGAGGAGAGGCCAAGCTGTTAAAACGCTCCCCGTGTCTGGGGCAGCGTCTGAGCGTTTCCCAGTCTTGGATTTATCGTCATGCTGGGTGGGAGGTTGTGCTGGAGAGGAGCCCGGCCGCGTCCCCAAGGGCATTTGAGGTGCCTAAATCCCTTTGCTTTGTGCTTCAAGGGAGGTGAGGTGGTCTTGGGCTGTCCCCAGAGGGGACAAGGAGCCCTGGGTCCTTTCCGCACTCTGACCTCAGTGTGAACATCTTCCTCGTTGTACTGGAGAATGAAGTCTTGGGTTCCTGCTTTTCCTTTTCTTGTGGCTCCCGTTGTCCTTTGGCTGGAGCTGGGGGATGCCCGGGGTTGCAGGTTGGGAAGGTTTCCATCTCTGGGTCAGAAGCAGCGAGGGGACCCTGGGGTCCCAGTCTCCCTGCTGAATGAGGGTTCTGGTACCTACTTGGTGAGTTAATGGGCAAATATGGCCCCATTGGTTTAACCAGGGTCCTTGGGCTCTGTCTGGAGACTTGATGAAAGTCAAATGCTCCAAAATTAACTTTTCTCCTCCTGTTGCAGTGAGGTAGAATCCATCAGGGGAATACTTGCAGCCTGTTGGTGCCTCTCTGGCTCCCTTTGCAGCCCTGATCCCAGCCAGTGGCACTGGGAAGCAACATCCAACCTGGTGAAAGGGAGATCTGAGGAAGAAGAGCAGGCTCCCAGCACATCCCTGCGCCATAAAGAAACTTGATAATTAGATTTTGCAGCTTTTATATGAATTCCAGGGCATTTTCCTTGGGCTGGAGCCATCTGTACCCCACCCTCCCTCACCTCTCCCATTTGCATTCTGCTGGATTGCAGACATTTATTTAAACCTGTGAGGAAGATGCTCCAGTGCTGGGAATCTTTCCCTCCAAGGAGCTTTGCCCAAGGGGATGCAGAGGACACCAAGAATCTCTGGATTCAGCACAAATGAGCAGATGTTGCCCAGAAAGTCTTTATTCCACACCTGCAGTAGCAGGGCTGGGGAGGGTCTGTCCTGCGGGACTGGCCCTTGGCTTTGGACTTTGCATTCCCTCCTAGCTGTCCATGACTTTACAAGGAGAAAAAGCCTGAGGAATGCTCCCTCCCACCATCACTTTTTCATCCTTCACCCCCTTCATCTGCTTGCGCTGCGATGTCTCTTAACCAGGCTGTTCCTGCTGAGGTTGTTGGGAAGACTTGAGGAGTTATTTCAACGCCAGGCTCAAAGGAGGCGGCGGGAACGCTCCCGGAGCTGTTAGCAGCTGACATCTGGGCGCTCGGCAGAGCTCCGGTGTCAGCACAGCTGAAAGCAGAGGAGGTGGGAAGCCCCAGACACCTGCAATTTAGTTAATAAATATTTATTTAGATGTGACAAGTACTCTTCTGGATAAAGCCAAGTTAGCAGAAGGAAGATTGCGAGGGAGTGACAGGGTGTGCTTTTTTTTTTTTGAGGGTTTACCGTGGGGATGTTGAAACGAGCAGCTGATGAACTGAAGGATGTCGAAATCCACATTCATTTCCCGATGTGGGCTGCGTGACGTCAGGGGATGCAGGGAAATGTCCCCTTGTGGCAAGCGAGTGCCTGGCACAAGGCACCCTCGTCATGGGGGGACTGCAGTAATTCAGCTGGGTAAGGTGTGATGGGAGGGGTTAGGAGCTGGGGAGGATGCAGCAATCCCATGGCCGAGGTCTGGTGTGGATGATAAAAAGGCTGAAGTTTGACTGTCCTCTTAAAAAGGAGAAGAAGGGAAGGCAGCTGGCCTGGGACAGGATGGTGGTGAGTGCTGTCACCTCAGCGTGTCTTGGGGCTCTGGTGAGTGATTTTGTGGTGCTTGGAATGGGGACGAGGCAGATGCTTCAGGCACTAACCCCATCCAACCCCGCAAAGCTGTCCTGTTCCTCCTGGGGAAATGGGAAAAGCTGCTTCAGTTTCTCCCTGATCCCTTTGTACGTGATTTGGGGAGGGAAACTTTTTGTATTGGGACTTCGGGGACTTTTGGGGACTTTGTCTATAATAAGTTTGACAACCTGCAGGGTTTGTCTGGGTGTTGGGGCTGCTGTGTGCTGTAGGCAGCGGGCATGAGCCCATCTCCTGGGAGTCTGCTAAACCATCCTTGCTCAATGGTGGGCTCAGCTCACCCTTGGTGAGCTCTTCCACCACTCTCTGGTTCCTCTTAGCGAGCCAACATCCAACTGCGATACCCGTCAAGCGATGAAACCACGCGTGTGGAGTGTGGTGTGGAGTGCTGCGGGAGATGCTGCTTCTCTCCCAGGGTGAGCTGGGGGCTGGTGGTGACATCCATCCCTGTCCTGAAGCTGCTGCTGGTGGTTCTGCTGCTGCTGAGCAGCCCTGTGTCACAATGGTGCCTGTGGTACCTCCAGCCACAGAGAGTGAGAGGATGAGCTGGGCAGCTCTGTGCTGGTGACTCAGTATCTTCTGGCTTTGGAGGAAGCGGCTGCTGGAGATGCTGATGTGTGTGGGCAGCAGAGCAGAGCTGGGCTCTGTCCTGCCAGGCCACATCCTGCAGTGGCTCAGCCCCACACCATGCCAGAGCAGGAGTCCGTGGTACAGCAGGGTGTGGGAGTCAACCCTGCTCGGATCTTTCCAGCAGCAGGTCTGCGCGGCACGTGGGGATGCTGGGGCCAACGTGCTGCTCCTGAGCAGCTCTAGCTTGGGGTGGAAGCAGGCAACTGGTCTTGGTTTTGGTTGTGTATGGAGGTTTTTAGCAGAGGATGAGGAATGCAGGGCCAAGTTGGAGATGGGAACTGTTTCCAGGGCATCTTGCCTGGCTGTCCTTGCCCTCTCTGTGTCCCGGGGGGATCCATGGCTTGGCTCTGCATCATGTCTCAGTTGTCTCAGACTTCAAATCCTGCTGGAAAGTCCAGGTGGAGTGGCAAGGCTGTGAGATGATTTCCCCACTGTGAGAGTGGCAATGCTGTGAGATGATTTCCCCACTGTGAGACCTTCCCCAGGGCTAGTAGCCCTCACGTAGCTAAAACGATTGTACCAGTCTTTCTTGTAGGCCGACTTTGAGTAGTGAAAGGCCACAAGGTCTCCCTGGAGCTTTCTCTTCTCCAGGAGGAACAACCCCAGTTCTCTCAGCCTGGCCCAACAGCAGAGGGGTTCCAACCCTCATGCCCCATGCTGCCGCGGAGGGAGGAACCATGTCTGCCACACTGCAGCTTGCTCATTTTCACTCTGGCTATGCATGGAAATGGGTTCAGTAAAAATAAACGTTGGGAAACACACAGCCCTGATTTCGGAAGAGGTTTTACCCCCCCCAGGTCCAGTGTAGCTCAGCTGGAGAGTGAAGCTGCTGGGCCATGTATGAGCAAGCACAGAGGGGCTGTCATGTTGCTCCACTGTCCCCTCTCCTCCCGTAGGGACAGTGGGTGGTGGTGGCAGAGCTGGCAGCGATGGAGGGAGAGGGAACCCGCAACCTGGGAGATTAATAATAGAAACGCTGGCATCCGTTTTAGATTAGCGAGAGAAAGCTCAGTACCCATCTCGCCCAGCATGTAACTTTAATGCCGAGATAATGAGCAATGATATTTATTTGTAAAAGATCTGGAGATATTGCTGCCGGGGGAGCAGCCAGGAGCTGTCAGAGCCAGCTCTGTCCCTGTGGTGGCTGCTCCGAGCTGTAACCCAAGCACTCTCCTCAGACCGGCTCGCTTTTCACGCTCCAGCTCCGTTAACCAGGCAGGGCACGTGGTCCGGCTCAGAGTGCTGGCTAAGATTTGCTGAAGCTGCTCGTGATTTGGGCCGTGGTGGTGAGGAGACGACGCCTGTCTTGCAGCATGAGCTGGAAACATCCCTCGGCATCTGCAGGTTGAGCTGCTGGGATGGGGGTTAAACCCACCTCTGAGCCTTCCCTGCTGCTGTCCCCCTGCCAGCTGTCACAGCTGAAGAACTGGGGGGTGACCACAGAGGGCTGGCAGGAAGGATGTGGGGTGCAGGGAGGAGGTGGCACAGCACCAGCCAAGCTGGCCAAGGGATGGTGGTGTGGAGAAACTGTGAGCTGGCACTTCCGTCAGCAAACTCACTGCACCGGCTGAGATTTTGGGGATGTTTTCTGGGAGTCTGGGGGCAGACGGCTTTTCTGGTGGTAGGGTTTGCTTCTTTTTGGCTGGGTCTGGGATGGACATTTGGGCCAGTGATGGCTTCTGCTCTGGGGAAGCAGTGAGGTCTCATGTGACCCCCTGGTTTGGGGACAGGGCTGCTCTTGCTCCCCTGTGTTGGTCCATCCAGGCTGAAGGATGCACGCACCGCTGTGCCCAGCCTTGTTGTGTAACTGGACAGGAGGCAGGCTGGCAGGCTTAGGCTGTATTTGGCAGGTGGGTGTCCCTTCCTTATTAAGCCATCCCCTGGGTAATTACTGGGTTAAAGCCTGATGAGATAATGTTTCATTATTTTTGTGCTATTGGGGGATTAGGAGCAGTGGGATTTCTCAGAGGCTTTATCTCTGCTAAGGTCCTTGGGCTGTGAGGCACGTTTGCAGGCGGGTAAGAGGACCTGAGCTCTGCCAGCCCTTGGGCACCACTTGCCTTCCCGTGGGGGTATGTGCTGGAGGCTGGGGGTGGTGAGTGTGGGTGAGTGGGAGCCCGGCATGGGGGGCTGCTCGTGCCCAAGCCCCAGCAGAGGCTGGCGGGATCTCCTTTTAATGCTGTTGCAGCCCCATTCATCACCACGCTCGGGCTGCGCGCCAGCGGGAGGGAGGAGGTGACACTTACAAATAAACAGGGAGGTGGGTGGTGCGCGCCGAGGCAGGGAGCAGAGAGCATCCCTGGGGGCTTCTCCTGTGATTTATGGCCAAGACGACACGGAGCTATCAGCGCAGTCTTTGGAAGCTGTTTACTAACAGTTTGGCTCCTGGCTGTCGTGCCGGCGTGGGGCTGCTCCTGTGATGCTACCAGCTCCCAGGCTGCTTGTGCCCTTCCTGGGAGAGCCTCGGGATGCTGATGGGATGAGCATTCAGCCCTCTTTGAGAGTCCCAGAGATGCTCTTACAAAGGCGTTTGGGTCTCTGGAAACAGGAATAGAGTAAAATGTGCTTAATGAAACAGGCCTGGCTCAGCGGGGGCTCCTCTTCTCCCTTCCCTGCCACCCCGGCACAGGCACAGCCAGCCCGTGAGCCGGAGGGATGGAGCTGGCACTGGAGCAGGGAAGCAGGCGGGCTGGATGCAGGCCAGGCTGTGCACTTGATCCAAACACAGCTGGAGCTGATCTGATGAAGTGAGAGGTTAAGAAGAGAGCATCTGTTATCTAAAGGGGACACGCAGTGGGAAACTGTAAGCTCTTTATTCCCCCCACCCCACCCCCTCTGTTCAGTGCATCATCCCTGACTTTATTTCTTTGATTTATTAAGGAAGCCTGCGCTTCCGGGGCTGTAATTAAGTGCCACTGTGTGAGCTTTTGATAGTGAGTGAATGATATAATGGCTTGCGCATTCGCCGTCTGCTCAAGTGCTTTAGGATCTAGATAACGCGAGGCGGGAGTGCTTCTGCCCACCAGGGAAGCGCAGCGGTGCTGGGGCTGAGTTGCGAACGGGTTTTGCTGGAGAAAGCATGGAAGGATGTGGGAGCCTCTTGGCACTTGGAAGCACAGTTCAGGAGGGTACCCATGGCCCAGGCTGCAGATCAGCTGGGAAGGGAGGTCACATCCTCTTGCAAAAGACCACCACAGCATCTTTGCAGGCTTCTGGAGGCTAAATAGGGTGTTCATCCGTCCAGGTGCCCTTGTTCTCTCCCTGCTTCATATGGTGGTGGAGTTGGAAAGGTCACCACAGCCCCTCAGATGAGGCTCTCACCTCAATGTCATCCCTGCCTCAGGATGTTTTTAGGGTAGAGAAGGCTTAAGCATCCATAGCCTTGTAGAACTGCCAGTGTCTGCAGAAACAATCGTCATAGAATCATAGAATGGTTTAAGTTGGAAGGGACCTTTAAAGCTCACCTAGTCCAGCCCCCATTCAGTGAATAGAGACATCTGCAGCTAGAGCAGGTTGCTCAGAGCCCTGGCCAACCTCCCCTGGAATGGTGCCAGGGATGGGGCAGTGACCACCTCTCTGGGCAGCCTGGGCCAGAGTCTCACCACCCTCATAGAGAAAAATTTCTTCCTTCTCTCCAGTCTAAAATCTCCCTCTGTTAGTTTAAACCCATCATCCCTTGTCCTGCAGTAACAGGCCCTGCTAAAAGGTCTATCCCCATCTTTCTGACAGGCTCCTTGAACTGCCAAAAATCCACAAGACGGTCTCCCTGGAGCCTTCCCTTCTCCAGGCTGCGCACCCCCAACTCTCTCAGCTGTTTTGAAGGTGCT
>JAAGNO010013961.1:50806-64231 GCA_033439905.1 Ceryle rudis | reverse complement strand
CTCCACCAGCTCCTGGGCAGGGGCCAGCGCTCGCAGCCATGCGCAGCTGGAGGTGCCGCCAGGATTTTGCTGGGGCCGCGTCATCCTGCGCACCCTCCTGAGATTCCTTGCGTGCTGCCCCCGCCCCTGCCAGGTGCTGCCCTCCCTGCACAAGGAAAGGCTCCCAGACAGGGCTGGCATTTCTAGGCAGACGTGTGGAGTATTGCTGTAATGCCAAGGGAAAGGTCCTCTGCTCTGAACCAGCAACAGGCAGGTGGTCCAGTTTGCATTCCCACTGGGCATCTCCATGTGTCATACTCCGGGCTGCCTCGTGCTGGGGTCTCTGATGCTGCAGAGCTGTCCCTGTCCCTTTGGTGTCTCTGTCTCCTGGTGGTCACTGCTGGTGTCTCTGGCTTTCCCCCAAGGCTCAATTCTGCTCCCTGTTCCCAGGACTGCTGTTGAGCCTCCCTCTGTGCCCCAGCAGCACTGCTCCGACACCCCATTCGCCCACACCTGGTTTTTAGGCAGAGAAAGATTTATTTTTTTATAAGGACCATTTTTGATAGATAAATAGCATTGTTTTAGTGGCTTGACCAACAGCCACAGGAGAAATGAGCTCAGGGTCCGGAGCAGCATTTTGTATGTGCTCATACAGGTTCTGCTGCTGGCTGGGGGGTGGCAGAAGGAGGAAGAGGGGGTACAAAAGCCCAACGCTGCATGTAAACAAACTTAAAAATAAAAAGTGACAGAGATTATTTGCTGCTTAATGAACTAAAATGTCCAGCCTCCCACTGAGCAGCAATGTTGTTTATAAACTACAGCAAGGGCTTTATTTTAATAGGCAGTAAATCTCATTCATCCCCAGCCCCAGCAGCCAGGAGCGTGTGGGATGAATAGGCTCCTGCTCTCCCTCTGACCAGCTTCTCCACTGGGTAGCTTTTTTCTCCCTTTGCACACATTTGCTGGTTTTTATCCATTCCTCCTCTCCCTCCCAGTCCCCTCTGCTGTGCTGATAACAGGGTTATCTGGTCAGGAAGAAAGGAGGAATCTGTCCCTGTGCCTCAGCGTGTCACATCCGCTCGGTTTTGTTTATTCACTTGAAAAATGCCCCTCTTGTCCCCCCCATTCTGTCTCTGGGTGGCAGCTGGAGAGTGGCCTGAGATAATCACAGCCTTATTTTTTATTTATTCCTCTTAAATAAAGCCTCCTGTAGCCTGCAGGCAAATTGTGTCCAGTTGCCCCCATCCTGCTCCCGTGCTCCTTGCTTTGCAAACGGGGCGTGAGAGTGGTGGTCATGGGAGCAGAGCCCCAGTGCTACAGGCAGATCCCCCCAAGCATCCCTCTCACAGGGGACATGGTGGCTCCTATGCAGGGACAGTCCTTCTGAGGCTGGCAGGACCAGCAGTTGAGCCATTGCAGGCATGAAATACCTATGGATATTCTGTCTTGGGCAGAGAATCCTGGAAAATTATAGAGTCTCTGTGGAAAGGAAAGCATCCGAGCTGGGGAGTGAGATGCCTGGGAGAGGTTTTGCTGCTTTGGCTTGAAAGCCAATGACAAGTTCTGAGCTAAAACCAGGTTAGGGGTCTGGTTGGGCATTGCGTGGCATGTGGCTCTTAGTGGACAAGCATGTGGCTGAGATTTGAACTGGAGGCTTGCAAACCACTGGGAAGCTTTGGGAGCTGGTACCCGCTGTGGGAGAGGGTCCACGGTCAGGCTTGGTGGGAATTTCAGATGTGCCTGACTTTCCCCAGGACAAATCAGACACCTTGAAAACTTCTGACCATAACTCATTGGGTGACGTACTCCTAAGGCAAGAAAGAAGATAGTAAGTTATCTATTCCTGTTTGAGTTTAATATCCATAATCTGCCATTAATCAAACTAGGGCGATAAGATCCTTACTTAGGCCTAATCAGTGCATAATGGATTATCTGCAGGAACTAATAAAAGGTAATTATCTATGCTTTGCAAGTTCCAATTACTGTACTTCTATGATCAATTAATTCTTGTAACAGTTTCACAGGTGCAGTTTGTGTGACAACATTATGCTGACTGCAGGCAGGGACTCGGCGCCTGCCGGTGCTGCAGATGCCAGTGGGGATGCGGAGGGCACTGGGTGCTGGTGGCAGGGATGGAGCTGTGCTGGTGCTGGCACAGCTGCCCCAGTACATCCGGAGCTGTGCTGGGTGCTGCTGGGTATCATGGGGTGCATTAGAACAGCGTGGCCAGCAGGTCAAGGGAGGTTCTCCTCCCTCGCTACTCTGCCCTAGGGAGACCATAGCTGGAGTATTGTGTCCAGTTCTGGGCTCCCCAGTTCAAGAGAGACAAGGAACTACTGGAGAGAGTCCAGTGGAGGCTAAGAAGGTGATGAGGGGACTGCAGCATCTCTGGGGAAAGGCTGAGAGTCTGGGGGCTGTTTAGCTGAAAAAGAGCAGCCCGAGAGGGGAGCTGATCAATGCTGATCAAGAGCTGAAGGGCCCCTGGGTGGCAAGAGGATGGGGCCAGACTCTTTTCAGTGGTGCTCGGCGACAGGACAAGGGGTAACGGGAACAAACTGGAACTCATAAGATTCCTCCTGAACAGGAGGCAAAACTTCTTTGGTGTGAGGGTGCCAGAGCCTGTCCCAGGCTGCCCAGAGAGGCTGTGGAGTCTCCTCCTCTGGAGAGATTCCAAACCCACCTGGACACTGAGATGCTGGGCCCCCTGCTCTGGGTGATCCTGCTGCAGCAGGGGGGTTGGATGAGGTGATCTCCAGAGCTCCCTTCCAAATCCCAGCATCCTGTGATTCTGCACCAGGAAAAGCCATGTCAGTGCAAGTTGCTGCTGGGCAGCATGGGGCTGGTGTTTGCAGGCTTTCAGCCGCGCGCAGTCGTTCTGTCCCCAGCAGAAGTGCTTCTGCCCCACGCTCTTTCCCTTCCCAAAGCAGGAGATGGAGCAGAGGTTCGGCAGCCACTCACCCCTGTCCATCGCTGTGTGTCCCAGGGGACGTTGCCCCTGTGTCGGCATCACCTCAGGGAGCCTGGCTGCTCCCTTCCCATGCCCCAGCAAGCAAAGCTCCGTGCAAAAAAAAGGCAG
Source organism: Ceryle rudis (assembly GCA_033439905.1). Lineage (NCBI taxonomy): Eukaryota > Metazoa > Chordata > Aves > Coraciiformes > Cerylidae > Ceryle > Ceryle rudis. The sequence continues at coordinate 61,176 of JAAGNO010013961.1, read as the reverse complement.
CTGGCTCCAGTCATCTCCTTCTCCCGCCTGGCCTCCGTCCCTCTCACTGGCTTGCAGAGTCATCAGAGGGTCTTAAAGGAGGAGGAAATATTCCAGCAATGTCTGTACAGTTTTAGGGATGACTTAAAATGACAATAAATTTGAGACACTTTACATGTCCACTTGGGGCCCAGTATTGTTATGGTAATTTGAAGCAGATTGAGTCAGCGCTCGTGGCAAATGGCAGATCTAAGGGCTGTAGCAGGAACCCGGCGATGGAGGAGGGGAGGTGGTGGGGAATGAAGGAAAGCACCGTTTCTGTCATGCTGGTTGAAGCTAAGGAGCAAAATCCTCGCAGGCTGACCCTGGACCCCTCTTTGCAGTGGTGCTGCCCTGACTCAGGACAGCCTGTGGTTCCACTGTCTCTTTTGGGGGATTTTTTTACTCTTCTGGAGCTCAGTAATCCATTGGCATCTTCTCGTGTACCCAGGACTGTGCCACAGCAAAATAAGTTTTGGGTGAAGCTGCTCACTTGGCCTTGGGGTCCTAGAGCCAGGTCCTGCCCCTCGCATGACCTTACTGGAACATGGGTTTGTGTCACCTCTTCCCTACCTGCAGGGTTTGGATGGTGAACTGACCCCTTCTGCAAGGGCAAATCCACAGCCTTTGGGAGCCCAGGCTCAAAGGTGTTTGGGGAGAGCATCTGATCGGTTGAATTAAGTTCTCTAAAGCTCTTTCTTAGCATGGTGAGGTTGGTTGGGTTGGTGGAGGAGAGCAGATCTGTGCCTCTGGAGAGGTTGGGGCACTCGGTCACCACCCTTGCTCTTACCTGGCTGTTCATTGATGCAAAAGAACAAAGCAAAGGATAAAGAGGACTAGGGCTGGCTGGGGGAATGCCTTTCTCCTGGGAGACCCTGGGGCTTGGAAAACATCTTTGAGTCAGGAGCATCATGCTCCCACACAGGCCAGAGACCCAGAAAAGATCATGTGGAATAGTTTGGTTTGATTTCAGCCTTTGCAGAGAGTTTCATGGCACTGCAAAGGAGCAGAAACAGGAATCTGTTTCAATACAAAACTTGTTTTTTTAAAGAAACTGTTGACATGAATCTTTTGAGAGTTTCCATTGTTAGTTCCCCCCTTCCTCCTAAACATGAAATTAATTAATCTGTTTAAACCTTTTTTCTCTGAACAGTCTTGGTTTCATTGACATTTTTGGTTAACAAGGGAAAAAGCAAACCCGACAGAAAAAAAAAAAAAAAGACAAAACAACCCCCAAGCCTTTCTACTTAAAAAAGACTCTCCCCTCCCAGCTCTCCCAGTGACCATGAGACAACTGCTGCTTTGTTCCCAGCACGGCTGATGTTCTTCCCAGCTTGTGTCCTGCCCCACCAGCCTGGGACCATTCTGGTCGGGGTTGGAGGGGAAGGGGCTGCGTCCTCACTGCTCTTGCATGAGCTCTGGGACACGGTGGCATTGGTGGTGCGAGAGGGGTGTTTGCTGAAGGAGGGCATCTCAGTGAGGTTTCTCTGTGTGGTGGCCACAGCTGCCTGGCTTTTTGGTGGGGTTGGGCACAGCTGCAGCTTTGCCGAGTCAAGGGACAGGGACGTGGGTGTGGGCAGGTGAGGCTTCAGCACCTGCAGGGGAAACTGAGGTACGCAGGCAACTGAAATACCAGACCTGAGGGCACCAAATGATGCTGAGGACAGGAACCAACTCGAAGCGCAGCCCTCCTCTCCCCCCATCACTGTGTGCCAGCCCCGCGGCAGGACCATCCTCTGCCCTGTGCTGGCCTTCTGCGCCGATCCCCAGCAGTGTGCACTTTCCCACCCTCAACGGCCACCACTCGGCTCCTGGCCCCATCCACCGCTTCCTTCAGTTTTGTTTTCCAAGTCTTGGCCACCACGTCGAGCCCTGCCGAGCGCACAGCGGAGGAAGCTCTTGCGCTGCTGAGAGATGCTGCCTCATGCAGCCCTTGCAGTGCCTGACCGCAGCACCCAGCCGCTTCCAGAGCTGCTCTTTTCTTCTTCTTTTGTTTCTGTTTCCTGTTTCTTCCCCCCCCCTTTTTTTTTTCTTCTCTTCTTTTTCCAAACAAGCCTCCACAGGCTCCTTCAAACCTCCCCTGAAGATCATTCTGCCCCTTGTCTGCAGCACGTTTGCAATGCTGAAATTCCCGTTGCCCCATCCCAACCTTCCGTGCCTGCTTTATTTTCTTGGCTCGGTTTCCGGATTGTAGGGACCAAGCCTGGACATGCCAGTTCTCATTCAATGCATTTTCATACCTTTGATTCCACCTTTTCCCTGGCAACCCAGGGCTGGATCCCAGAGGCCGTGCAGATGTGACTCACTGCCCCGCGGCTGTGCCGGTGTGGCGCACGGCTGCGAGGTTTGCCGGATAGTGGTGGGTTTCAGGGCTCAGCACCCACCCTTTGGCTGCCTCCAGCTGATTTACAGCTTACTGGCACAACTCATCTTGCACTATGCTCCAAAACCAGCTTGATGGTGAGGCAGCAGGGTCAGGTGGGTGGTGCTGACCAGGAGCTCAGGTTCCTGATGTGGGTGCTGGGCTCACCCCTGGGTGCAGGAGGGGAGTGATGCCATGTCCCGGCCTGGCTGGTTGACCTGTGGAGCTGTAGAACCCCCAGATTCAGTGCCAGGTAGCTGGTCGCAGTGAGAAGAGTTGACTGCATTTGTGTCGTTGGACAGTGGTCAGCGTTAATTAATCTAATAATTCAGATTGCACTAATCATAGGTCTCGTATGATAAAAAAACTGATCAACCGTGTATGATACGTTTTGCAAAGTGTGGGTTGGTGGGGTCAGTGGAAAGCTGTGGGCAGCAGGGGATGTAGAATAAGACAGATACAGAACCCATTTAAAAATGCCACCCTTGGTGACGTAGAAGCACTGCTAAATAGCTGCTTGGCAGCAGGAAAAGGCCAATAACTGTTTGTCTGGATTATGAAGCGTGCGGTTTGGCAAAGCCTGGCTTAGCAAGGGTCGGATGCAGATAGACAACACGTTATGGACCATCTTCGCGTTTGTTCGCTCGCTTTGTTTTAAGTTGAAACTCAAGCCTCTTCCCTGCGGTTAGGTCCTCCCAGCTAAGCAAGTTTCAGCAGAGAGAAGTTGCTTAAGGAAGAGAAAGGATGTTGGACAAGGCGTAAAGTGAGAGCAACCGCTGTCACCGCGGATGCTTCCCGACCTCCGTTCACAAAACCAGCGTCACCCTTCGCTCGCTTTGGCTCCGTTTGGCTCCTTTTCCAGTGCAGTTATTGTCTGAGCCAACGTTGCGAGTTTTATTACTACTGCTCACGATTGAAGTAGTGCTGGAGGTGTACAGACCGCTTTACAAACACAGGGGAAGAAAGGCTCCTTACGCAGAGGAGTTTTTATTATAATTTAGGTGGTTGTAGTCAAAGTAATTAAGGCTGAGGGGGAGCCGGCAGCGCTGCAGGCTGGTGGCAGCACAGCAAGGCTAAAGGACCGGCTTTGAGCAAGGTCCTCCTGCCAGCTTTCAACGGGGACTAGGGATGCTGGTGTGTAGCAAGGTGGGTGATAGGAGAAGCATCGTCTCTGCCACACCAGGTTAAGCCGTTGCTCCCTGGGATACAGCTCTTCTGACAACAGCGAGATGGCAGGGCTTCAAAAAGGGAAGGGAAAAACAATCAAGGACTTGTGCCACCCGGTAATGCACTGACCCAATTGTGCACTGCTGTGTAAGGGGAGAGAAATTCCTTCCTGACCCTTGTACTCATCAGCCCATGCCCTGAAGCATGAGATTTGATTTTCTTTATCTGGCTTTTCGTAATTGCAGATGTCGTGTTTGGTACTCCCCATATCCCACCCCTCGGAAGTGGCATCTGCTACATTTAACTCAATGGACCTTCTCCTCTGGGAGTTTGATCCTGATTCTTTTCTGGGAAATGCCTGGAAGGAGGGAAGGAGAACTGGTCCCATCAACCTCCCCAGCACTTGGGGGTTTTCCCCTGGTATGTGGTGGTTGCTGGTTGCTCAGACAGGGAGGACAAGTGTCCCCCCACATCATGTTCACCCCATTGCCATGGACAGGCTTTATTCCAACCTGCCTAAAATATTTGAAGGGATTTGTGTGTAGATATTTGTGAGAGTCACCGAGGAGTTAGTGTTGTTCCCTCTGTTTGCTGGACTTTGCTGTGCGGCTGTCAGAGCCTGGCCCAGGCTTCCCAGAGAGGTTGTGGAATCTCCTTCCCTGGAGAGATTCCAAATGCGCCTGGATGTGGGTTCATCCTGAAAGAGTTAAAGTCTCTCTCCCTTTCCAGCCTGGGGAAGTGGAATTAGTCACGGCCTTCAGCAGAAGTGCTGGCCAGGTTATAAAAATGACAAATGAGCACAAATCAATAATGAAGTTAGTGTTTTCTGGGAATGCCAGACACGAACGGAAAAGTACCTCAGCATGGGTGGTGGGCTCGGTGATGTGTAGGATGGGCCGCCCCACGCGCACATCCCTCGCACGGGCACCGTCCTTTCCTCCTCCCCGTTGTATTTGACTCTCCCCTGGCACCGTCGCGGCCGTGGGAAGCTGGGGCAGCTTCACTCGTCGGCACCTCCCTGGGATTTTCCATGAGTTTTGGAGCAGAGTTTGAGCAATGCCGGCTGCTGCTGGATGCTCGCTCAGCGTGAGGCACCGAGGAGGTGGCTCCGGGTTATCCAAGATTAGGGGTTGCAAATGGTGCCCCAGGGAAGTCGGGCGTCTGATTAATCTTCAGGACATGGGGTAGTGTTTCCACAGCGCCGAGGTAGAGTTGGAGGCCACGTTTCCTTCTTCAAAGGGACTTGGGCATATCTGTAAAGGAAACGGCCTTCTAATTAAGATGGCTTGAAAATCTTTACCATCGCTCGTTACAAATACATTAATCAGCCCATAGTGAAAGAACTGCACTGTGAAAATGACATTATTATTATATTATTATTATTATTTATTGTTTAGATATGAATGAGTTTAATCCCTTCCTAGCCTGGACCGCATTCAGAAAGTGACCCAACATCCCAGTGCTGCTTTTCTTGGCTACAGTGTCACCTGGTTTCTGTGAGAGGGGAGAAAAAGTGGCCCAGGGATGTAAATAGGAGGAGGTGGGAGTGAAGGGGCTGAGACATGGCAGAGGCAGCCGTACAGGGGTGGAACAGGGAAGGCTGCGGTGGAACGGGGCTGAGCCGTGCTGGGGGAGCTGGGCGCTAGGAGCAGAAGGGGGCAATGTCTTAGGAGGAGCAGTGCCATTTTTTCACAGCATTTCAGGTTGGTGGCTTTCCCAGGGTCTTAGCACATTTCTGTAGTTAATATAAACTTCCTTAATGTGGGCTGCCCTAGGTGTTCCTGTGTTGGCAGGGGGGCTGGACTCGATGATCTCCAGAGGTCCCTTCCAACCCCTACCATTCTATGATTCTTTGATTGATTCTGTGATTCTGATCGGCCATCCAAGTGTCCTGGATTCACTTGACCTCCAGGCACCTAGTCTGGGCATCCTGTTCTCTTCTTTGGGGTGTGGTTTCTCTTGGACGCAGTGCCCAGAGCTCTATCACCAGCCTGTCCCTGTCCCAGCACTGTCCCAGCTCCCTCCCAGCCATGGACACCGTGCAGAACCTGAAGGGCAGGTGTGGAAATGCAGATACCAATCTGTCGCAGTTCTTCCCTGCCTGCGGTGGGCTGGGTGGTGCCAGCAGGTTGTGAGAGTGCAGGAGGACCTGTTCATGCTGCATCTCAGTGGGACCAGGGCTACAAGCAGTGTTTTCACTGCCGTTAGTGTTTGCTTGTCCAGTTTGCCACCTTTGCGTGTACGCAGACTGCGGGTGCTGCTCTTGTCTGTAGAAACCTCCTTAGATGCATCATCCATTTACTGTCATGACAAGTAACCAGACCTTGAAAAGAGTATGCTTTCAGAGAGCAAGAGCAAGGGGCTAGTGGAGGCTGAGGGTGATGGGTACCTGGGATGAGCTCATCAGGGAGAATTGTGTTCCTTTGAGGAAATGGATGATCTGGGATGCTTGTGCTGCTCATTTTCAAGGGGTTGTCTTCATCACCACTTTCCAACTGGAAATAGCAGGGCCAGTGCAGGCAAGCTCATTCTTCCTTGGTGCCCTGTTTGAATGTGGTGGACCTCAGGAGTGTGATGGGTGTGATCCCCCTGCTCCTACAGGAGCTGTCAGGGGGGCGTCTTGGCGTGCTATGGCATGTCCATGCAGCAGATGCCAGCAGAGCCAGGCTCTTGCCATGCCCACGGCTCCATCCCTGCTGGACCCACACCAGCGCAAGGTGATCTTCATATCTTGGGTCCTTGCCAGTACCAGGAGCTGAGCCCCACATCCCCAAGCACGCAGTGGCATAGATCCAGCCCCCACACTAATGAGATGGCTTCAAATAAGAGTTAATCATTTGCCAGCTGAATGCTGCCGGGGTGTATCTGAATTCCTCGCTCCTATAGACACGCTGTCGTGCACTCGATTGTCGCGCTCTCGCCCAAAGCTGCTGCACCAAACGTTTTGCAACAAAAACCCCAAGCAAACCACATGAAAGTTCGAGTTTCATATTTCTTTATAACCCCAATTTCAGGTTTGCCAAGAGTTTCGGTAGTTTTCTGAACCTTTCCCATGAACCTGCAGCAAAGGCTGTACTTTAACCTGGTTTTGTTGCAAACCCAGGTGTGACTTGGTCGCTTTTGAGTAACTTTTGAGGTTTGTGCAAACACAAAATTCAAAGGCTATTGAGACGAAGGAAGCCAAAAGCATGTCAGAGCTGGTGATGGTGGTTTTAGGGAGCCCTGTGCACATCTGGGGCCAAGCTGTAATTCCTTGGGGACCCAGGCACCCGTTTTGCCAGGCTGGCACGCTGGGTAGTGCTCCTGGGGATGCTTTGAACCCACTTGGCAGCATCACCACCAGAGCAGCCCTTATAGCTGGGTAAGTGCTGGTGCTCTCAGCACTGCAGCTCCTGGGGCTGAGCCGCGGTCCTCACGGCAGCATCTCCTGGTGTCTGCCATCACCGAGGCTGCTTTGCTTTGGAGGAGAGCTGGGTGAGCCTGGGCTTTGCTCTCAGTTTTGCTTTAGGAATAACTTTGCAAAAGTCAACAGTGGGCGAGAAAATTCCTGAGCCAAAAAAACAAAAGCCAGGTACCATGCAGGGTGGGGATGCAGCTCCTTCCGAACCACACCCGGCACACACCGTGTCCTGCCTCTGGATTATGTGCACGATTCCATCCACACACGGATTGCTTTTTCGGCAGTGCCGTCTTTCCTTTCTCCAGCAATTTCCTGAAATAACGTTAGGGAAATGTGAAAATCTTGAACTTTTGAACCTCCCCGGAGGACGGCGTGCAGGGGGGTGGCGGCAGGAGGAGGGTCCGCCCGCCTTCTGCCTGCCGTTTATTTTGGCTACAGGGCCAGGGGATGGGGAGGAAGGGGCTCGCCAGTCCCCTGGCTGGCTGAGGAGGTGGATCAGCGCTGCCCCTTATTAATTAATGGCTTTCTCATCAGTGGGTCACGGAGGCAAGGAAGGCAGAGGAAGTTTTCTTTTGCTTGCAGATGCCGGGGAGAAGGGGAGTGTCTGGGCTGGGTGGCGAGGGCAGGGGGTGACACTCAGGGGTGATGGATGGGGCCTTGGGTTTTTGGCCAGGCTCTGGACACAGGCAGCTCGCACCAGTGAGGAAAAGAGAGGGGAAGGGGGTTACGCTGCGCCTGGAAAGTACTTTTCCCTCTCATGAACTTCAGAGGCATATAAATCACTGCCAGGCTGCAGCTGCGAAGCATGTGACGCTGGCAAATTAATGGTCCTTCGGAAAACATCGGCCATCGAGCTCCCCTCCTTGCCTCTTAAAGGCACAGCCGGCGGCCAGGCCAGCCCCAGGCGTGGGAACTGGGGGTCAGGACTGGGCTGGGAGAGCCTCATGTGCCCACCAGCCTCGGGTAAGCTGGGGCTGGATGCGCCCATGGAGGGGAGCTGGTGTGAGGGACTCCTGAAATGCTCTTCGTGGTGCAAAGCTCTCTGGGGTGCAACGTAATCCATGGTGCAAAGCTTTCCATAGTGCAGAGTTCTCCATCGTGCAAAGCTCTCCAAGGTTCAAAGCTCTTTGGTGCAAAGTTTTCCATAATGCAAAGCTCTCTGCAGCATGAAGCTATCTATTGTGCAACACTCTCCATGGTGGGATCCTGCTCTGCTGCCCATGGTCCCTGTACAAACAGGACTGAGATGCTCCTGGGGATGTTATTTTTTCCAAGGTGCCTTGGGCGCAGAGTGGGTGCCTGTGGGGAGCTCCTGGTCTCCGTGTAGTGGTGCCTCTGCTGCGCTCTCACCCACCTAGACTTTTACCCAGGGGCTCTGCCCACCTGCCTGGTGCAGAAAGTCATCAAGCAGAGGACTGTGGGGCTTCTTGCTCACCATGGTATTTAGAGGCCACCATGTGCCACAACTGGGTGTCCATGCTTGTAAGGCACAGTCACCCTATGCAGATCTCTCAGGCAAACGGCTGTAGGGCTGGAGAGCAGTTGCAGGCTCCCCAGCTTGCCCAGGGCCACCTGGGCCAGCACCAAGTCCCAGCCTGCTCCCTGCCCATCACACCATCTTGATTCTCTGCCTCATTCTTTCTCTTAAAAGCAGCGGTGGAAGAGGAGGAAAATCCAGCACTGCAACTTCTGCCTAGCGCTGCTGGTATGCAGGAGGGGGAGGGAGCTGAGCCACCAGCAGAACACTTAAAAATTACTAAATTCTTCCCTAATATAATTAGGTTTCCATGCAAGCGATTGCGCTAATTGCCAGAGGGACGTGGGGCGGTGGGGGGGGAGCCAGCCTGGGCTCTCCCTGCGCTGCCGCTCTGGCTGGTGTTTGGCAACCGAAATGCTCCAGCCGTGCTCTGTTCAGGCTGCACCAAGGGCCTCATGGGGGGAGATTTCCCCACTGAAGCCTGAGTAAGGATTTGGCCCACGCTGAGCATCAAGTAAATAAAAGCTTTTTGCAAAGTTGGTGGGGCTGGAGGCGAGCTCTGGTGGGGGGCTCGGCAGGACCGATGTCAGACCCCTGGATGGGTTTGCTGGGAGGTGAGCTCGGAGTCTGCCTGGGCATGCTGCAGTTTAAATCACTGTTTATTTTCCATGTCCTGTTGGAGCAGGGAAAGTTAGGGGAAAATAAAACCCACCAGAGCCCACTGTGTGATTTACATGGTAAAGGAGATAAGTGGGGATTTCAAGAGAAGGGAATATATAATTGAGACGAACATGTAATAGGAGCACGGATCCAAACAGAGAGATCCTAATCAGAAGTGTTAGGAGAAGTTAAAGGATTATTCATGAAACGGTTCATCTGTTTGTCAGCTGAAGAGGAACAGCTTCTCCCCAGCAGCCGGAGGTGGAGGGGTGGACGCGGCGATTGCCCTCGGTGTCCCCACTGCCATTGCAGGGCCCGAGGCTGCCGTCTTCCTGCTCAGGAGGATGATGCTCGGGCCCAAGAGCAAAGGCAGGGTTAGAGGAAAAAAAAGAAGTAGATGTTTTTTTAGAAAGCTGGACATTGTCATTTTCCTTGCCGTTATCCGCTGTAGAAGTGAGGAGCTGGCAGAACTCAGCAGCAGGGCTGATAACCGCCCGAGGAGGGGCTCCTTGGAGCTTTCCTCAAATCTCCACTCCTCCTCTCTACTTTTCTGCCCTGGGGTGCAGTCACTTGTAGTCTGCTCCAGGAAAGCACGATGGAGACTTGGCAGCTGGGGGTAAATGCTCCTGCATCCTCCGGAGCAGCCTCAGCTGCTGGGTTCAACTGCACCTCTGGCCATGGGTCTGTGCAGGGCTTTTCTGTGGCTCTGACCTGCTCGTGGGGGGAAGCGCTCCTGTCCAGCTCGTTTCTCACCCTGGCACTTGCTGCATCTTCCTCACTGCTCTGCCTCAGTGCTTGGCTGCCCTGCCATGTTCCCCCGTGCTCCTCATCTGACCACAGCCAGGTCTCAATGCCCAGGCTGCTGCCCCTGGGAACCACTGCTGACCCTGTGCTGGCAGCCAGGTGGGCTCATGGAGCCAAGAAACCCTCAACAAACTCTACTTTGGTAGACTGGAGGCTGCAGTCTGGTGCAGACACTTCTAAGCCAGTTCTGGAGGAGATTGGTAGCTGTGCGGAGAGCACGGAGTGCACAGCTCACTGCGTTCGTCTCACTGGTTTTTCAGTAGCCACGTGGCTGGGAATTTAGTTGATTTGCGCTTGCTCTGTTTAGTGGGTCTGCTACCTGGGTGATGTACACCTGCGGTGTGGCTCAGAAAGTGTCAGTTCTCGGGGTGACATCATGAGAGGTGCACAGCAGAGTGTGGTGGACAGTCACCCTATTTCATCCTCTGCCTGATCACTTTTAGCCCTGCCTCAGTGTTGCCGTTAGGGCATCTTCATCCGTT
>JAAGNO010013961.1:39800-50706 GCA_033439905.1 Ceryle rudis | reverse complement strand
CAGTCACCCTATTTCATCCTCTGCCTGATCACTTTTAGCCCTGCCTCAGTGTTGCCGTTAGGGCATCTTCATCCGTTAGGGCATCTTCATCTGTTGGGGCATCTTCATCTGTTGGGCTTCCTCAAGCACGAGGGTGATGCTGGCAGTGTCTGAGGGGTTAACCTGGGGCCGTAGGCAGCTCCAGCAGGAACAGGCTCTGGCTGTACATGAAGAGAACATTTTTAGAAGGGTCCTTCCCCTTCCCAGGCCCTGGCAGTTATCTGTGGGCTGACAAAACGCCTGGAACGTGGAGACCCGCTGGACATTGACCCGTCTGTGCCGAACTCAATTAGCTGAGGCTATCTGATTGGACTTGGCGCAGCCTAATTAGCTTTGGACTCGAACCAGAAACTCAAACCCAAAGGCAGCTTGCAGGCAGACCATCCTTTCTGTAGACTGCCTGGGGTGGGGAAAGGCTTTTCCAAGCCTTTTGTCTGCCCCAGGAAGGGAGAGCAACCCACCGACCTGCCTACCCTTCCCTCTGGCCACACAGCTGGTGTCAGGGAAGCTTAAACCTTCCCTCCTGACCAGCATGTGTTACTGAACCCGGGGGAGGTCACGCAAGACCAGAGGCAGCTTCTTTCCCTTGAAAAATTGTGCGTGCCATCTCGTTTCCAGAGAGAACTTGCTTTTATTGAAGGTGACCTTACTCTGTCAGCCTCCTTCCCTATCTTGTCAAGCACCCACTTCTCAGGCTCCTTCTTCTAGACCTCCAGCTGCAGCGCATGAAGTGGGTGGTTTGTCCCTGAGGCAACTTACTCGCTCTGGATCGTGCTGCAGTCATTGGCAAAGATGTGCAGAAGGAGCTGAGATGGGAAGGGGTGGCTGTTTTGGGACCCCAGGATCATTTGTCCATCTGTATTTCCAGCTCCATGTGCTCTGTGAGCTTTAAAGCACAAAAATGCTGGTGGGAAGGGACCTCCAGGAGTGTATTAACCAACCTACAGCCAAGCACAGGCTGGGAGGTGGGCATTTCTCCAAGCTGACTTTGATAACAGTGCTCCACGGGCTGCCCTTGCCCAGCTCCCATCAGCGAAGCCCTCTGGAGGGATGGCTCCTTCCGCTTGGATGCTCATTAGATATATCCTGACCAGATGACACCTCATGCCCAAGCCAGCCTTGTTGGGTCTCAGTTGTGAGATGAGAAGACCCATGTGGCCTTACAGTCACCTGTTATCATACCCCCAGGTAAACTACCATACGTGGTTTTCTGGGAAACCAGTAAGCGGTGTTGCCTTTTGCTGGTCACGGTGTGGCCAGTGGCAGCACAGCTTCGGGGTGTCAGGATGCCAGCTGCATGCTGGCAGTGAGCACCAGCGCCAGCCACGTTGGATCAATTAAAGCCCATTATGCCAAGTGAATGACTGTAATTATCTCAAATCTGGATTAGCGCGCGCACAGCACCGTAATATAATCCGTCTGGCCGGTGGTTTGTGGGCTGTCGCTCCTGGAAGCCAGACATAGAAGGAGATCTTGCGATAACGCTGCCGTGTCCTCCCCCTCTCACCTCCTGCTGCCGTCTCAGACCCTGAGGATGGAGCTTGTCCCGTCGGTCGGATCCTGCACACGTAGTGCAGGACCTTTCAAAGGGATGTGGGCTGGTGGTTGCTTTCAGTGCTGCCTGCAGACGGGAGGAGAAGAGCAACTGGGAAGTGTGGAGGTGCTGTCACTCCTGCCAGTGCCTCTGGTCAGTCCCCGTAATGAGCAAAACCAGGGTAGATGGAGCACTTCTCCCAGCTTTCCAGGGCTCGGTGCCTCAGGACCCATCAGTGAGGGGGGAACACGGTTTTTATCCCACAGAACTCAAATGCTGATGGCAGGGAGAGCTGTGGGCTGCTCCTGGTCTTTAGGATTTGGTCCACCCCAGATCTCTTGGAGGGAGAATATGGAGAGCTGCTGTGTGCCCTCTTCAGCTACAGGGACCTGTGCTCTTTTGTTTGCTTCTGTTCCTGCCTGCCGTGGAGAGGAGTGTTTTGGGGATCAGTGTGGCAGCTTCCCCAGGAGAGGAGTCTGCTTAGCTCCAGGTCTGAGACTCAGCTCTTCTCCATGCCCATCCTCCCAGCCCAGAGCCCAGCATGGGGATAGGACTCAGGTATTGGGAAGCAGCGGGTGGGAGAGGCTGGATCAATGGGGCAGCGCATGATTCAGGTTTGCTGGTGAGCCAGGCACGTGCCACGTGTGGCTCATTCCTGTGAGGTCCTGGGGGAGCTTCAACATGAGATAAAACTTCTTCTGCTAGAGCAAGCCTAATGCTTTTGAGCTCCACTTGTGTCTTGCTGGATCCTGCTTGGTTTTTCATAGCTCAGAGCGTAGCACCCCCTCAAGGGCAATTAGATCACTTCCAATTTGCCCATAAGCCCATAAAACTGCAATTGAATGTAATTAAAAGGCCATAATGAGCTTCAGCAACCTGTGGGACCACAGTGCTTTTGCTCTCACCGTGCTCCTTTTGGAGAACGGCATGGAGTCAGGGAGCCTGTGAAGGTCAGCGTTTGCTGGGGAGGATGAGGAGCTCTGAGTACAGCTCCTCAGTTCCCAGGATGGGACAGATGGACATGGAGAAGTGACACCACCACCATGTGCTTGCGCTGGTGATGCCCATCGGGGAAGGCTGAAGGGACCTCTGGGTGTAGCCCTCCCTCCATCTTTGCAGAACAGAGGGAGCATCTTCCCCTCTGTTGACATATTTGCTGTTTTAGCTTCGCTGATGTTCTCTGGAGGCTGGAAAGGTGCCAGCAGGTCCAAGTGACCCCTCGGCATGGCCTGGTTTGCTCCTGGCTGTGTTTGGGGAAGGTTAATGGCAGGGGACAATCAAATCGATGGGGCCTCAGCCTTTGTGCTTTGTCAGTGAGGTCTGGGTCCCCTTTTTGGGGGTGCACAGGGCCACCCCAGAAGTCTGTGAGATGCAACACCAAGCAGGGTTTGCCTGGGGAGCTCCTAACACCACCTTGTTTGGGGCAGAGAGCTGGGCTGGGGACAGCTGCCCACATGCCAGGCAACGCCAGCACCCTGAGAACGTGAGGCTTGGGGGGGACAAGGAGCCCCCTGCTTCGGGCCGCTCATGACCACGATGGCACGGGTTCAGACAAGCTGCTGCACTGAGTCCTTCAGCAGCCATCTCCCCAGCCCTGCTGCCAGCCCAGGAGCCCTGGCAGCAGCACTACACTGCACCTATTATTGCCTGTTCCTGCAGCGGGTTCCCAGCCAGTAAATTAGGGGCACTCGCTGAGCCGCTGACAGCAGAACAGAGCGCATTGTACGAGCACGGACAGCGCCGGCCCTTGAGGGATGAAATCGGAGCCTGTAATTTCTCAGGACTGTTGTGACATCTTTGCACAAGCGTGTGATTGAGTCACATTTGCTTTATCAGCAGAATCCTTGTTTGCCTGGGTGCACCCTCCCCCTCCACCCACGACTGCCAGGCTGGGGGAGAGCTGAGCTGTGCTGCCCGCTCCCCTCCCCCTGGGCTTGCCTTTGCCTTTGCCTTTGCCTCTGCCTCTGCCTCTGCCTTTGCCTCTGCCTCCTTTCCAAGGGGCTCCTCACACTTTCCATATGTCACAGCTCTCCCTCTCGCTCACGCTTCCTGCTTTTCCTTTCTCCACCCGCTGTCCCAGCTCCTGCCCAGGGGGGCTCAGAGGCTGTCCTGAGTGCTTGGGAGATGGAAACCAAAAAGAAAAACCCCGTGGGTGGGGGAGATGGTTGGCGATGGAGGTCTGCACGGGGCAGGAAGCCGGGAGTGCTGGCGTGACGGAGGAAGAGGCGTTCGCAAGCGTTTCCTCTGGTGACGCGGCGACGAGAGCAGCTTCTGGAAAATTCCTCTTTTGAGTCCTTCCCCCTCGGAGACGGGAATAGCCCCCACAGGTTTCCGGCTCTGCCAGTGGCTCTGGCAGTGGGCTGCGCTTTTACAGGGCTACAGGAGGGTGGGATGGGGTTTTTAAGACAGGGGGAAAAAAAAAAAAAGAAACAACAAAATGAGCCCCTGTGGTGAAGCTGAGCATGCTTTTGGTCAGCTTGGATGTGGGGTCTGTGCCTCTCCTGCACACTGCAGCAGGGCTGCTCCCACCTGTCCATGTTAGATCTGAAGCATCAGGCAGAAGCATCCTGGTTTTTGGTGAGGGTCTTGTAGTGAGATGGTCACCAGACCTCTGGATTTCCATGCTGTAGCAGGAGATGGGGTTGGTTAGGAGTGAGCATCTCCCAAAGGGCACCCTGTTGTGATTTCAGCTGGGCTGTCAGAAAATGGGAACATTGGTGAGCAGGTTGCCTGGGGAGAGACCCCCAAACACCACTCAGCACTTGCCAGCCTGAGTCCATGGCTGTGACCGCACGGTTGTCCTGCCTCTTGGTGCTGGGGACGTCTAATGTTACCTGCAAATTTGCATCTAGAGGAGGAAATAAAATAGGCTAGAGAGGGAGAATGGGTGTTGGATCTGCAGGGGTGGAGGTGTCCCAGCTCTGCTCCATGGGGTAGGGATGCCGCCAGCTCTGCAGGTTTGAGGTGAGTACTGGCATGGGTGCCACTCTGGAGAGCCTGCATCTTCCCTGTCCCTTGGCAGTGGGATGTTTTTGCACTTCTTCCCTTCTTCATTTCTAGGAGGTGAGCAGAGGTTTCCCTGAGCTGTGGTGGCAGGGACTTGGGCTGGGGGAAGGAGAGGCCGGTGTGCAGAATGCTGTGGAAAAGCTCTTTGTGGGCACTGTAATCTCTTTCCACGGCCCCTCAAACCCTGTGAGGTGAAATGCTGATCTGTCACCTGCAGCAGGCAGAGGGGTGCTGCCGAATTCCCTCCAGCCAAGGAAACCCCCTGGAATGGGACCCCGACGCTGGGCTCGCAGCCCCGAAACGCACCTCTGCTCCTCACGGGGTTTGGCAGCGGCTGTGCCGAGCGGTCTTGTCGTCGACGTTTGGCTGGCTCGGATGGGAGGGGGGGAGCTGGGGTGAGAAGCCCTGTGGCTTTGAGGTTTTAGTTTGGTCAAAGTGAAACCTGGTGGGAGGAGGAACCCACCCGGAGCAGAAAGCAGCCAAAACCAAGTTTCTCACCATCCCCAAGCTGCTCGAACTGCCACAGCGTATCCTGACACTTCACAGGGGAAAGTGCTGAGTGCGGCTGAAAAAACTCTCTCAAACCTCAGAGCAGGTTCTCGAAGAGAAACTGCACGTGGCGCTTTTTAAATGCCTGCAAAAGACCTATTTCTGTGTGTTGTGCCCTGTGCAGACTTCACGGGGGTCTGGGAGGGATGTTCTTGGGTTTCTATTTGTACTCAAGTCCAGAAATATAAAAAGAAAAAAACTATTCAAGTCACTTGTTGGTGAAATCACAGCTACTTGGGAACGATGCGCTTGATTGTTCTTCAGGCCAGTGCTCCTACACCCTTGTGCCTGTAGCTGTGGCAGCAATACTCAGAAGGGATGTATGGATAACATACAGCTACAGCTTCTGACATCTTGGTGTGTCCATTCCCAGGGATGCTTCTGCCGTGCGCCTGATGGCCGGGTGGTTTAAGGGGATCGGTTGCCTCTCCTCACTGGGTAAAGTGATATAAATGCAGTTTAATGTGCTTGGACTGTGTGATGATGATTGTTTCTTGGACCTATGGGTGATTTTCTGGGGTAACAGCACTGTCAGGTCCACGGCAGTAGCCAGTGTTGGAAGGGGAACAGCCAGTTCTTGCTCCATCCTCGCTACAGTTCTCAGCTGTGCTGGTGTAAATTGAGAGCAAACTTACTCAAGATTGTAGGCCAGGGGGCTGTTTAAATTCATCCACGGTAAACATTCCAGTTTTTGATCAGGGACAAAAGTGAGGACCTGACCTCTTGGGGTCACTGTATTCCCGTGACAATTTTCACATGGAAACTACGGTCAAACCCTTGTGTCCCCTCTGGATGTGCTGCGTGCCCATTTCTCTCAGCATCCCGCTTCGGAGTAGGGGGGTGTTTGCCACTGGTGCCTTGGTTTGCTGTGCTGGCTGCACTAGGGAAGGCGAGAGGAGGGTGAGGTGGAAACCTCCATTGTTTGAGTTTCCTTGGATGGAAGGCAGAGGAGATTTCTCTACTGCTTTTGAGGAATGAGAGCAAACGGACACTGATTCTCACTACCATGTTTATTTAGGGAAACTCACCATGCGCTGAGGCACCGAAAGAAGGAACAGTGCTCTCAGCGCTCAATTTACGTGCAGATTCGTGTGCATTTGGGTGTCAAGAGTTTTGAACCTGGTCAAGACCAAAGTGACACTTGAGAGCACAAGAGGGGTTTGTTTCTGGAAGCCTGGTCTCAGCTGCTGGTCCCGATCCCCTCCAAACGTGGCCCCACAGCCCTAACATGGAGGGGTGACTTAAGGAAGGGAGTGGCAACCCAAATTTAGAATTTCCTGCTGTTTAATACTCAGAATTGATCTGCTTTCTGATTAAGGAGGAAGAGGTGCTGAGAAAATAAAAAAAAAAAAAAAGAAAAGAAAAAAGAAAAAGCGGAAGCAGGGGGGTGTGGGCAGCTTTCCAAATCTCAGCTGGCATCAGGGCTGGGTGCCTGGGGTGCTTGCACCATGAGGGCTCCACGGAGCCCTGGCTGCCCATAGACCCCTCCGATCCCACTCGGTTGGGCTGTGGGGTTGTGTCCTGTGTCTGCGACCCTCCTCGGCTGCAGAAAAGCTCAGCTCCAGGACTTTGCTTGTGCCTCGAGATATGTTTTTTTTATAACTTCCCCCTCTCTCGGAAGCAGACTGTGGAGCCACCGAGCTGCTGAGTAAACTCCCTGGATATGCGAGAAAGGGTTTTCCAGCAGAGCTAGGTCACTGTAGTTTTACTGGCAAAGCCTCTTAAGCATAAATGAAGATTATACTGGTGAAAGCTTATGCTGGTACAGTTTATTCTGGTGCAAATGAGCTATCCTGGGAAAAAAGCTCCACTGCACTGTTGTAATTGTTTCGGCTCTGGGACATTTCGTGGTCTAGAAATGTTAAAATCACAGCCTTTCTTGATATTGCCATATCAGCAAAAGCTGTTTGGAGCTGTCGGGCGACTGCAGCTGTTACCCTGGCCAAGCAGCAACACTTGGAAGAGTCCCATGCACGGGGTGATAGAACAGGGAGGTATTGCGAGGGCTGGCGACGGGTCGGGTGCTTTCAGCGACCAAAGCTCCCAGGAGTTCCAACATGCCCGTCCGGGATGCATCCAGATGTGGATGTTTACTGGTCCAAACTGGAGCTTTCTCCTGTTGGCCCCAAGAATAGCAAGGGGATGGAAAATAGCAGTGAAGCTGCCCAGGGACATTTGTTACTTGTCTGCGCGGGTTTGAGTGTCTGATGCAGCTGGGTGAGAATGGGGACAAATGTTTTTTAAAGATGTTTTCTCCCCTTATGGAAAATTAATAATAGTTAAAAAGTGCTGTCACAGAGCTGGGAGGGGAAAAAATACATGAAGAAGGCTGATGGAGCAGTTGAGATGCTAGCCTCGGTCTTGCAATAGCCAGGATCTATTCCCAGCTTTGGCTCCAATTTCCCGCGTGACCTTGGCAAAGATTACAGCAAGCCCGTGCCCTACTTGTGCCGTCTGTGTCTGCCTCGTCGGGGACACTGCGCTCCCCGTACCTCAGTTTCCCCACCTGTGGAGTAGGGATGATGGCATCCAAAAGAGATCTTGCAGAGGCAGGTATCTTGCTAAGGGAAAGGGCAGCGATGAGCACTGCGCCAGAAAAACAAGACCCAGGCTCCTTATCTGGAGGTCAGATCAAAACCCGCTGGCACTGGTCTGCGTGCGATGGTTTCAGCTGAGGCGTGTTCCTCAGCCACCGAGGAGAGCTGAAAGCACGCACAGGGCTCCCTGCGGCCGCACGACTCCATCGCTTCGGATGGATCATGCGGCCCTGCCCTAAACTGCCTTATTCCTTGGGAAAAACTTCCCATCTAGATTTCGTGGCTCATGGGTTCGTAGCTTAGAAAAAGAGCTTCGTTGCAAATTCTTTAGCTGCTGAAGAGCTCTCCTTTCCGATCTCCCAACTGCCATGGGGCATCTTTTAAGCTATATAGAGGTCGTTGTGTTTAAACAAAGGACACACAGAGAAAATAGCTGCAATTTATGGGTGCGGCAAGAGGGGAAATGCTTTGAGAACTTTTTTTTTTTTTTAATTTTTTTTATTTAGAAACAAACATGGAGTTTATTTTGGTCAAGACATAGTCACACACAACGGCTGTAAACAGCAAAACTATGCTAGAAAAATGAATAGTGTCACGCTGCTTGAACTGAAAACGTGGCTGGGAAAATACCTCCCCTGTTTGCTGCAGTCAAGTGGTATCCATCAGTTTGGAGGTTTATTTGTTTCTTTTAAGGATATTTCATCAATCTAGACTTTTTTTCCTTTTTAAATTATTTTTTTTCTAGCACTCCTTTAGCATTCAAGGTCCTGTAGGATGCTTGTGATGAGTTAGGAAAGTGGACTTCTCATGTCCAACTCCAGGTCCCTTTCTCGCCCTCCACCTTGAGTCATTATTTTCCCCAAATGCATCTTCCCACTTGGACCATTCCCCCTCAAGCCAAACTCTGGCAACATCTGTGGAGTTGCCACAGATGGATTCTTGATTTTGCTAAGGAAAAATAAACCAAACTCTTTCCCATATTTGTTAGTCGGCTGGAGGTAAATGTTTCCCATTGCTGCTGCTCTTACAGTGGGGTTTGGGGCTGTGGAGGAGGAAGCGTTTGGATGTGGAGTGGAAACATCCTGGTGTCCGGTGGGTTACTTTGAACCAGGCTTTGAGTCATGATGCTCTGAAGTTCAGGTCTGGTTCAGGTTTCAGAGCGGTTTGGGTGAAAACACACCCAGATGTGTCTGTGCCTGCACACACACTTCTCCCCGAGGGGCCTATTCAATGCAGGTTCCTCCTCCTCTTACCTCCTTTCATTTTTGTTGTTGTTCCCTGAATTATTTTCTCCAGACCAGCCCTACCGCACACACTCGGTTCCTCACTAGGTGCTGAGGATCGCATCTGCTGGGAAAGCAAAGTGTGTCAACAGGATGGGTGAGGGGAGTGGGTTCGGGGGCACGGGATGCCCAGAGATGGGGAGCTCCTGTGGTACCCAGGGGATGGGTGTTTGGGGAGAAGTGCCAGCCCCATGTGTGCTTTGCTTTCTGATGTGCTCGAGTAGGCATGGGCCGGTCGCCAGTAACCTGCCTGTGACCTCTCCACCTTAAATATTCAGGATCTTTTAAAAGGAAGGACTGCGCTTTGCTGCCTTCCCTTTGCCAGCAGGTCAAGTGCCTGTTTCCCTTGGCCAGGGGATCTAGCGCATCCTTGGAAATTATCCATATATCACCCTGGCTAACGGGTGTTTCTGGGGGTCCTTCAGAGCAGGTCTGGCTGGGGCCCCGTACCCAGACCCACGCCTGCTGCAGAATGAGCTCCTCCCTTTGCTGCCGGACACTGGAGCACAGGGCAGCACCCACCCCGCTTGTTTAAAGACACCAAAAAGCAGAGAGATGAGAAGCACCATCCCGCTGTGCTAAACCACAGGAGCAGACCCTGAAGCCTCAAGGAGTTTCCCAGGGTTCCTGTTGTGCTGCCCCAGCACGTCACCGAGCCACAGGTGACGTGGTGGCCGGCGGTTGTTTTATATCAACATCCTGTGAGAGCTGATGCGAGGCCAGCTCTCTGGGGACAGGGATGTTCATCTCTGCCGTGGCCACAGAGACACCTGCCCAGGCCAGCAGTGCCAGCACACGGGCTGGTTTTGGCATCAGTGGTGGCACATGGCTGGAGCACAGGGTCTGTCCCTCTGTCCCACACGGGACAGGACACCCGTGCAGAAGGAGCTGGCAGTGTCCCAGCCCTGTGGCGCCTAATTCTCATTTTTACCTTCAAGCCCTCGACCCTCCTCCACCCCCTGCCCAGGGATCCCACTTCAGGCTCTGAGTTTAAGGAATTACCAGTGCAGGCAGCGAGCCTCTCCCGCGGCGTGTGTAATCCTGTTATGCTTGCAGCGGGGATGGTGTAATGGGGACATGCTGGGAACAGCTGGGCTGTGAGACACACACACAAACACACACACCCCACATGGGTGTCTCTGGGTACCAGGGCAGCACGGCTGCCCATGGCAATGACTTTGTTTGGGGGAAACCCTTGTGGGAGATGTCTTTGTGTCCCACCAGCACCCTCATGAGACAGGGATGGGGCTGAATGCATCAGGGCAGGAGCTGTGGCCATGTGGGGGGCAGCAGCGTGAGGCTGGGGGCAGCAGTGGGAGGCTGGGGGCAGCAGTGGGAGGCTGGCTGCACAGCTTTGCAAGAGGAGCATTGCTGCCTTTGCTTTCTTGTGCTGGGGTTTCCCCACTGGGATCAGTGATCTCCAGGGAAAATTATCAGGGCTGGGCTTGCTGTGGGTCCAGCAAGTGTGTTCCGCACTGTGTAACATTCGTAAGCTAGTTGCTCCAGACTCCCGGGGAGACAGGGAAGACAGTATTTCCCAGAATCCAGTTAACTCTGGGACATGTAACCAAAAGCAGTGGCTCCCAGAACCTGCCGTGAACAGCCCTTGTCTCAGCGGCTGTACTGGTGCCCCCCCCATTTCTGGGCTCATCTTTGCTGGCGTGAACTGGGGAGTTCATGGTGGGTGTTCGGGTGAGTGATGGCGATGCCGCAGGGCCCCTGCCCCTGCTGCCCATCCACCCCCCACCGCCTTCCGGCAGCTCCTCCTCGCAACCCCGGGGGCCATGAGCCAGCCCCTTCCTCGCTGCAGATTGTTTTGCAAGCAGCGTGACAGGATGAGGAGGAAATGTGCCAGGAATGGCTCCATGTCTCCTCTCGGGAGAATCGAAGGCTATTTTTAATCTCCCCCCTCCCGCCTCCCCTACCGCCCCCCGCCCCCCCCGCGGGGCTGGAGCTCC
>JAAGNO010013961.1:23389-39700 GCA_033439905.1 Ceryle rudis | reverse complement strand
CCCCCCATCTTTCACCCCCACCCCAGTTGACGTCACCCTGTCCCCACGCATGTCATCCTCCCAGTTCACGTCACTCCCCCAGCTGACGTCACCCCCTCCCTAAGTGACATCATGTTCCCAGTTGATGTCACGCTCCCAGCTGACGTCACCCCCTCCCCAACTGACGTCACCCCCTCCCCAGCTGGCATCATTCCTCCCAGTGATGTCCCCCCCCCAAAGCCCTCACCCTCACCCCCGTGAAACCCCATTCCCCCTCGTGCAGAACCCCCCCCCACGGCCCCTACCCCCTCCCGCTCCCCCGGGAGTGATGGAGCTGCTGGGCCGCAGGCGGCCGCAGCCCATTGCTGCTGCCCGCTGAGAGCTGCTCCCCGGGCAGCATGTTCATCCTCCCCGACACACGCCGGCTGCCCCATCGCACGCTCTGCGTGCCCCGGATGGACGCACAACCCACACGTGCAGACACACGGACACGCTCTTGATGCCAAACCGCGATAAATCTGAGATACATCCGATTTATCCCGTAGTGTGGAGGGCATCTGCCCACTCTGCCCATCCCGGGGTCTCTCCCTGTGCATCAGCCAGAGCTGGTGCTGCTCAGAGCCTGGGTGCAGCGGGTGAGTGAGGTGGAGCAGGGCAGGAACGGCCGCCTCTTGAGGTGGAAATGCTCTCAGCATCCATCTTTACATCTGCGTAGGTGCTCCAGCAGAAGGTGGTTTGGAAAGATGGAGGATGCTTTGGGAATTTCCAGGACAGGTTAAAAAGCAGCCCCTTGGCAGGAGCCGCTGCTCAGGGTTTGCCGTGGCCTCGTCTGGGGACTCAGCCCTGTTTTTCTCTTTCCTCTCTTACAGATTTCTCCAACCAAGTCAATTCCACGTCCCTGAACTCACCCACGAGCCGAGGGCCCATGGCCACCCCATCCCTCCACCCGTCCATCGGGCCAGGCATTGGCTCCTCGCTGGGCTCCCCGGGCCAGCTCCACTCGCCCATCAGCACCCTGAGCTCGCCCATCAATGGCATGGGACCTCCGTTCTCCGTCATCAGCTCCCCCATGGGGCCACACTCAATGTCCGTCCCCTCCACCCCCAGCCTGGGATTTGGCACCAGCAGTCCACAGGTAAGGGGAACATGGCTGGGATGTCACTGCTGCCTGTTTAGCTGGGGAGAAGCGACCTCTCTGGGTTTCCTGCTCCAGAACCAGCTCTGGTCTCCCAGCAGCAAGCCCAAGCTCACAGGAGGCTGCGCTGGCCAGGCCAGCCCAAGGAGGTGACCCCATCACAGGTGACACGGGCAAGACCCCAAGGGAGGCAAAAAGAAGAAACCGAAGAGGGAAACTAACCCAGAGACATCCAGCTCCTCTGGCCAGAGCCGGGTGGCTGCAGTTGCCTTGGGGGCTGCCCTGGGTGGGCTATGAAGGACCAGCACAGCCGGGGTGTGGCCATCCATCACCTCCTATCGCTCGTCCCCTGCCCTGTTCCTCCCCAAGCTGGGGGCTAAAAGGGGAGCAGCAACTACCCTGTGTCTCCTGGGAGCTGGTGGAGCTCTGTCAGGAGCTGGAGCCACCCTAGGACTGTCTACACCCCGTGTTCTCACCCGAGTAGCCCCCTCCCTGGGAACCAGCACATCCCCTCCAGTACCAGCCCACGGTCCGCATGGAACATGCTGGGGGAAGGGGTCCTCTGCCCACTGCCCCTTTCTCCTCACAGGGGCAGGGCCGGTGTTCACTGGCTGAAGATTATGTAAAAAAAAGAGCTCCAACTACAGCGAGATAAGCTCTTTTTAAAAATAGCAAGATCGGGGCGCGCTGGCCAGCCCCTGCCACCTGTTGCTGGCTGCTCGCACGGTATATGTTTAGTAAAAGGGCAGATTAAGGAATTGGCCACCACCTGCCACTCGCTGCGGGTTTATTTATTCCAGGCCCTCTCTGGGAGTCAAGCACCTGCCAGCACCTTTATTTTTAAATATTGGCCTGATTTATTTCCAGAGATAACAGGTTTTTCTACCCGGGGATGGGGAGGGCTGTGCTTTGCTGAGTCCTGTCCCTGGGGACCCCCCCTGGACAGCTTTCCCAGGACGCAGCATCCCCGTGCCAGCCAGAGGGACAGCAGCTTTCTGTGCCTTTTGATGGGCTTCTCCCACGCAGGATCTGACTCGCGACCCCCCTGTAGATGTGCGGGGACCTGCACCCCACAGCCAGATGCGGCTGGGTCCGACTGGATCCCGCTCCCGATGTGGGAGATGAGTGGGGTGGACCTGCCACCACCTCCCACCCCACAGTGGAGGGAAGGGGAACTGAAACGGCGCCTGGGAACTGGCGGTCACAGCAAAATTAGCAGCGAGCGCGCCAGAATGGTGGGGAAGGAGTGGGAAGGGGGGATGTGAAGCAACGTGGGGGTGAGCCACAAGCCAGGGAGGAAATGGGGAAGGGAGAGCACACCCCCAGTGTCCATTATAAGGCAGATTTTTCTTTATAGGAGCCAGGGGAACCGAAATAAAATGCAGCCACAGAGCAGAAAGGGGAATTGAGAGCGTGGTCAGATGGTGCTGGGAAGCGAGCTCCAGCCCTCCCAGCGCAGTGCAAGCGCTTGTCCTTTGCTCAGGGACTTGTCTTAAGTGGTTTTCCTGGAGGTGACAGTTAGGAGGTCTTCATCCTAATGGCTCCTGCCATCTGTTCCCTGTCTGGGCTCATTAGGTCCCTGTCCCCATCCCTGTAGCAGACAGAGGCACCTACCTGGGCCTGCAGAGGAGCATGGGAGGAGGCGGAGGAGGAGGATGCAGGCAGGCAGTGGGGCTGATGCTGGGAGGGGAGCGCAGCCCCCTGCCCCACTGCACCAGTCAGCAAAGAGCCCAGGGGTAATGAGGCGTATGGCCCCCGTTGCCGGGTGGGGATGGCACTGATGGAAGGTGGTTTGAATCAGATGGCAGATGCCACTTGCCATCAGGCCATGCCTCATCGCCTCTGGGAAGCCAGCAGAGCAGAAGGGCACGGGGCGTGCGAGGGGTAGTGGGTCCCACAGGATGGGTCCCATCCACCCTGGTTCCTGCCACCACCAGATTGGGAAGGAGCCAGCAGGTTCCCAAAAGCCAGAGCGCTGTTCCTCTCCTCTCCTCTTTGGTCCAGCGGAGGTGAGGAGCCAGCAGCCCTTGGGATGCTCAAAGCGTTCCCAGTGCCCTCCCTCCAGCACTTTGCAGGACCTTGGGTAATTTCTAAATCCATCCCCAAAATCCCATCACCCTGCCATGCGAGTCCAGCACCCCAGGAGCTCCCAGGCCGGCTTGGGGAGGGGATGCTGGTGCTGAGCTGGGGGTGAGGTGTGCAGAGCAGGAGGTGGGTGAAAGCAATGAGGTGAGTGAAGTCCCAGCTGGACTGGGAGGCTAGACCCAGCAGCTCCGCTGCTTGCTGGGATTTAGCACATCCTTAAACCCTCTCACCTCAAAATTTGGGGAAAATGGGAGAAAAAAAAGCAGGATTTTCAGTAAGAGCTGAAAGGGAGGGACTTTCCAGGCGGTTGGAAGGGCTGCACTGGCTCAGCCGCCCCAGGCATCGCTGGCAGCAGCTCGGGGCACCCGGGGACGAGCAGGGAGAGATCAGACACAGGATTAGGTTTTTCCAGAGCCAATCTCTGCCTTTGCACAATGCTCTTTGTGAGGGTGCCTGGGGGACCAGAGAAGGGGTTTGTTGTTTTTCTTTTTGGTTAGGAGGAGGAATTGCTAGAAGGGGACAGGATTTGGTCTCTGGAGCAATGAGTTGAAGAGGGAGGGGAGAGGAGCTGAGGAGTCCCGATGTCACTGGGGAAGCAGAGCGCTTGTTCTTCCCTCATCCCCCCTTGCTTGCTGAGCTGGAGTTGTCCTGTCCCGGAGCAAGGCGGGGGTTGCTGCCTCCCCTTCTGCCTCCTCCCTGCCCGCACGTGCTGCCGGTTTCGCTCGATGGCTGCCAGCAGAGAGGGGAAGGGACGCGGCAGGCGCCGGGATGCTGTGGGAACCCTGGGGTGCACGTGGTGCCTCCACTGAGGTTTCAGGCCAGTTCTGCGAGAGGAACCGATGACTTCCCCCATCCCAGCCTGGGGCTGACTCAGCTCTGCCTGGGGCGTCTTGGTGATGCATGGGGCTGTGGAGGGTGCTGGGACCCCCCACCCTCCTGGGCTGGTGCAGGGGCAGGGTGCCCCCATCTCGCTCTGACCACTGTCCTGCCCCAGATGCTCTCAGGGGGCTGCTTGGGTGGGCTGCTGGGATTGGGGGGAGCGGTGGTGAAAGTCTCATCTTCAGCAGGCAGTTGATGGCCTCTGCCCTCTTTCCCATGTGGCAGCAGCCAGTGACATGAGCTGTAGCCACCAGCTGCACCTGGGAAATTACACCCTTTCCTAGAAGGTGCACTGGGAGGAATTGCTGGAGCTGGTGACCCAGAAGCCGTGTAGGGGTGTGTTGCAGCAGTGCTGGCAGCCCCTGCTCACAGGGTAGCACAGAGAGGGACCCACAGATCCCAAAGAGTGATGCTCCTACCTGGGGACCTGCCCGTCCCTCCCCTCTCTGCCGATCACAGTGTAACCAACCAGCAGCCAAAGCACAGGAGCCTGTCCCTCGGTGGCACCAGGTCCCGTCTGCCTTTGATTCATCAGCTGGCACAGGCAGGGCAGGAGAGGGAGGCAGATCCATCACATTTCTCCAGGGTGGGTTTACCTTGCTCTGTTCTGCAGTTATTAGTCATCTGCCTGCCAAATATTCCCCACCAGCCTGGAGACTAAAGCCAGAGGAACGGCTGCGCTGCTCTAATTGACAGATCACAAGCCCTGGGACTTCCCTGAACTAATTTGTGACAAGTGCAATTGCTGAGTATCTCTATTAGGGAAGAGAAACACAACAAACTGAAGCACAAATCCTGCGTATCCAACCTGGATTTAGAAGTTGGCAGGGACAAGAGGCTCTGAGACAGTCCCTGATGGACTGGTCGGCAGGAGGACAACTGCCATGATCCTGGCTGGTGCTGCATCCCGAGCTGACTGAGCCTGGCTCCCTCATCCACCCCCAGACCTCCTTGAAACTGCCCTGTGCTGGGCAGGGTTGCTGTGAGCCTGTCTGCCTTATCAAGATGGGTCAGTTCTACATCTCCATGCCTCTCTTTTTTTCTGCCTTGCTGCACAGGGCAGTCTGGGATTCAACGCAGGAATCCTTCCCTCAATACCAATGCCACAGGGCCATGCCAGCACCCAGCTTCCACCCAGTTCTCCCACATTCTTTACCAACTTCCGGGGTCCTTGCTCAGCGGGGTGGGAAGCAAAGGTGCGTGGACAGGCTGCTGGATGGCTGCAAGTTGCAGAGAAGTGTCCCATCCAAGCCAGCTCTGGAAAGCCCGGCCCCATTGCATCTGGGATCTATTTATTTGCTGTGAAGCTTTCCTTTGGCGAGATAATGCTAAAAGGATGTCTGTAAATTGCAGAGCTAAAGCTCGAGTGTCCTGGCCTTCATCATCTCTGCAAGTGCTCGCTCCCAGCCAGCAGCTCTCCCACGAACCATCACTGCAAATCATCTTCCCTGCTCTGCATCCCAAGGTGGTGTGAAGCCGGGGTGGCTTCTGAGCACGTGGCCATGAGGGCTGTGCTGTGGCTGTGCTGTGGGCTGGGGTCTGGCAGTACAGGAGAAACTCATCCCCCCTTTAAATCATGCGGGAACATCCTTCGTGGGGCACATGGGGTCAGCCTTGTGTGGCTCCTGGCCCTACAGGGGGGAACCAACCGTATCCCTGCTCCTTCTGCAGGGTCTCTGCACTCATGGGCCCAAATCCTCTTCTTGGTCCAGCTTTGGGGGTGTGTGGTCTAAGCAGTTCTTGTCCCCAGCAGAGCTGGCTCAGCCCTTCTGCAGAGCTGGCTCAGCCCTGCAGCTGTGTACCCTGGTTCCCTGCTGAGCACTGTGCTTCTGTCTTGACAGCTCAACTCGCCCATGAACCCCGTCAGCAGCTCAGAAGACATTAAGCCACCCCTGGGGCTCAATGGAGTCCTCAAAGTGCCAGCACATCCCTCAGGAACGATGGCCTCCTTCACCAAGCACATATGTGCCATCTGTGGGGACAGATCTTCAGGTAAGACCAGTGCCTGTCCCAGGAGAGACTCACAGCAGGATGCTCAGGCTGTACTTGCATGTGGATGCCCTGGGAGAGCGTGGCAAGGGTTTGCATGGCTCCCCACAGCACAGTGAGCACAGACAGGGACTCTCCCTCAGGAGAGGAGCCACCCATGTTCTCAGAGAAGGGGATGAAAAATCTCTTCTTGACCAACCTCCCATCAGCGTGTCTGGTCTGGGGCAGGCTGTGAGCTGAGATGGGAGAGCCCGGGTCTCTGCTTAGCAGCCGTGTTATATCCACAGCCCGTCTGAAGACAAGGCATTAAGTGAGTGTCCCTCTCTCTACCCATCCTTTGATCCATATTGGAATTGTCACATAGCACCAGATAAAAAGATGTGCTTCACATCAAGTCTCTCTGCTCCTGGGAGATAAAGATGTGCTAATTCCCTTTATTCTCATGCTGTTCCAAAAGCTTTCTGCTCCAGAAGTGCTCCGGTTGCTGGCCCATCCAGCTCTGGGGCTGGAAGAGGAGGGTGTGTGTGTGGTGCAGAGCAGGCTGGGTTGTCTGGTGTGGGGTGTCTGGATGGGTCTCAGGAGGTACAGGGGAGCCCCTTATTTCACTGCTGTGCTGCCTCATCCCTAATGTATGGCTAAGAAATGGTGAGGGCTTTTCCTGGGTATAAAGCAGGTTGCAGCCCACGGAGGGTGTCCTGTTTTTCTGGAAGTCATGTCAAGGTGAAGCTGCTGCTCTTTGTCTCCCGCTCATGGCTCTGAGAAACTCTGCTTCCCCCTGGGAAGAGGCCCTGGGTAGAGCTGATGATCTCTGTGATGAGGGAGAGCAAATGGGAGAAGCTGAAGGCACCCAGGACACTCAGTGAGTCCTTTTAACCCGAGTCACATCCCCCCCGCAGGTAAACATTACGGGGTTTACAGCTGCGAGGGCTGCAAAGGCTTCTTCAAGCGCACGGTGCGGAAGGACCTCACCTACACCTGCCGGGACAACAAGGACTGCTTGATCGACAAGCGCCAGCGCAACCGCTGCCAGTACTGCCGCTATCAGAAGTGTCTGGCCATGGGGATGAAGCGAGAAGGTAAAGCAGAGAGAGGCTGGTGCGAGCACCCGCGGGTGCTGCAGGTGCCTTCCCTTCGTTAGGAGGCTCCAGAGGCTCCTGCCTGTTGGCAGTGTGGAGGCAACACGTGCGCCATGGCCAGCAGGAGCTTTGCCAAGCGTTGCCTGCGCCAGGGTGCCTTATTTTTATTTTGTGTGACTTAGTTATGTTTTGCTTTTGCGCCACAGCCAGCGTCTCTTATGGGCTCCAAAACCTATGGAGGGTGGTGAGACCCTGGTCCAGGTTGCCCAGAGAGGTGGCTGATGCCCCATCCCTGGCACCATTCCAGGTGAGGTTGGCCGGGGCTCTGAGCACCCTGCTCTAGTTGCAGATGTCCCTGATTCCTGCAGAGGGGATGGACCAGATGAGCTTTAAAGGTCCCATCCCACCCAAACCAGTCTGGGATTCTATGAAAGCAGCGCTAGGTCCCAGAATGGTACCCAGATAATGGATGGTTGCACGTTAGTAAATGAGCCAGCACCTAGAGGTACTGATCAGAGCAGCAGGGAGTGCTCTGAGCTCCTTTGCTGCCCTGGAACTTGAACTCCCCATTTCCCACTGGCAGCAGCGATGGCAAACAGACCGAGCTCTTCCCTTTCCCTGCAGAGCCCTGTCAGACAGAGGTGCCAAAGCTGCCAGGGCGGAGTGCATTTTGAGTGACAAATGCTGCCACTCAGCCTGGCCCTTTTTTTGCCCCTTGTAACATGATGTCACATCCTGGAAGGGGACATTGGCGAGATAAAGGTGACATTTAGCTGGCTGGTTAAGACCACCGTACTGCCGGGGAGGCGCGAAGCTCCTGCGCCCATCCCAGTTGCAGTGTTTGTAGCACACACCGGGAGACTCGGGGAATTATTGTCCTTCTTGTCAAGAGTCCGCTGCTCGGGCACCAGTGCCAGGCATCAGCTGCTCTGACTCAGTAGCATTCCTTAGCAGTAGCAATACTGGATTTTTTTCTCATTGGAAAGAGGAAAGAAATTCAGTCTCGTAAAAGCTCGCTCTCTCCTTACTGGAATTTAAATGTGGGATCTAAAACTCCCTGGCAGTGCCTCTTTTAAATGCTCTTTTTAAATGCTGACTGCATCTGTTTAAAACTGCTGGCAGGACAGGCTTTTACCAGACGTGACGTGAAAATGACCCCGTGGTGCTGCTCGTTTTTCTGCTGCCTTCTCCCCTTACATCTTCAGAGCCACACTCGCCTCCCTGACCGGCCAGTAAACCCACCCCTCCGCCGAGTCGCTCTGGTTGCGGCGAGCAGCCCTCCAGCCCAGGTCTCTTTGAAGAGCACTTAGGCTTGTCTGGAGCATTGATTAAATGGGGCAGTGCCGGAGCTGCGCCGAGTGTTGAGCAGTCGCTGCCACACTTGATTGATGGGGTTACCCAAGGACCCACAATGTGCAGAGTCCTCAAATGTCAAAGCCACCTGTGCTCGAGGTGTGGGGAGATGGGGGATGAGGGCACCCAAGGGACCTCCTTGGCCCTGCAGAGCTTAACCCTTGGGTGCTCAGAAATGAAGCTTTCTGGCCCACCAAACCTCTAGTCTCAAATGGAGAGGTTGAGACACTGAGGAAATGCCCCTGAAGATGAGTGGGTGGTGCAGGCCCCGCACCTCGTGTGCCAGGGGCTGGCATCGCTTTGCCTGCTTGGTGGACAGGCAGAGCCGTGGAGAGTACTGGATCCCGTGGGAGGAGGAGGAAAGTCTGATCTCCAGCCATAGGAGACTCAGGTGACTAAAAAGAAGCCAAGAAGTCTCCTGTGTGTTCAGCAGCAGCACCATGTGCTTCTCAGGGGAGGTGTAGCTAGATCTACACCTTGCTTCTGCAGGTGTAGATAGATGTGGAGCATCCCAGAACCCTGGCGTTGCTTCCAAAAGCTTTGCATAGGCAGTCAGTAACCTGCTTTCCTTCCAGACCCCTCAAACATCTCAGCCAACATCTGTAGGGAAGGGGACACCAGTAGTAACTCTGCAGCCTGTGCCGACATCCTCTGATCGGGTACCTGCTCCGTGCCTGCCGTTCACGGTGACTGCATGGGCAGCACCACTAAAATTATAGGTCCATTAATTAATTTCTAAATGCTGGTGGAATCCCCCAGGGAGCACGTACAGTATGAGGACTCTATTAATTCATCTTGATTAACATTATCACAATGAATGCCAAATGAATTCACAACGATCAGCCAATTATTTAAAAATGTGACAGATGGGATCTCGGTGACTCTAGGAGTGCACTCAGGCAGTGCTGGCACTGCACGAACTCAGCTTCAGAGAAGGTCAGAAAGCTGTTGCATTGGCAGTCAGTAGATATTTGGGGTATAATCCTCATGTAGGGAAAGCTGGAATAGCCCTTGGTCCCTAAATAGAGCTCTCTCTTGTTATAAACCTAAAACTTCACAGTGTTTCACGGCAGGTTTGGAGATGTTGGTTGGACACGAGGAAAATCTTCTTCTCCCAGAAGGTTGTTAAGCCCTGGAACAGGCTGCCCAGGGAGGTGGGGGATTCCCCATCCCTGGAGGTATTTAAAAGACATGTAAATGTGGTGCCGAGGGACGTGGTTTAGTGGTGGGCTTGGCAGTGTTATGTTAATGATTGGAGTCCATGATCTTAAAGGTCTTTTCTAACAGAAAGGATTCTATGATTCTATGTCCTAGTGTTGTCCTAGACCTGAAAGTGAGAAGTTGGATCTTGCTGAGCTTTGGTTTTGAACAGCTCTTGAGTTTCACATGTGATATCCACCTGATTTGCCAAAAAAAAAAAAAAAAAATAGGTCTCCTTCCTCTTGCATCCATCCCAGCTCACTGCTGCTGCCCACCTACTTTGCCAGCCAGGAGCCTTGTCCTTGTCCTTACACCAATCCCACTGCTTTGGGAAACAGTTTTGGGCTAAATCCTGCATTGCTAATTCCTTTTGCCTAAATGCTCACAACATATCTGGCTTTTTATCCTCTATTGTAAACTGTTGCATCCTTTAAGTAACAGAGCCAGGGTAATGGGCCTCATTTCCCTAAAAAATACCTTGCTCTGGAGACCTAATTTATAGCTACATAAAGGCAGAGGAGATTCCTGCTGGGGAAGTATCTCCCCTGTAGCTCACAGGTATTTGTATGTCATGGAAGCACAGTACAACCCTCTAAACAAAGTACTGTAGCTCTGGTGAGAGAATAGCTGTGAAAGGCTTCCTGCAGTGCTGCAACCTTCCTAGTGATGCTGGGAAGAAGAGGGGTGAGGGCCACCTTCCTACCCAAAAACCTGTGCCAGGAGGGGGAAAGGAAAGAGTGTCTTACATAGCTAAGAAGTTGGCTTAAACAAATCAAAGGACCAGGAACTTTTGGGCAGCTGATGGAGTTCTAGAAGGGTTTGATCCCAGCACCTGGGAGTTCTCCAGGTGAATATGCCAAGAGCAGACCCAGAGGGGTAGACCTTGACTGTGTCCTCTGGGGTGGAGCGTGGTCAGGGCAGATGAAGGTGAGGAGCAGGGGGTGGCCGCGGGGTAGTGCTGGAAGGATGGGGGATTGCTTTGAGGCTATGAGGCTTGTCTTGAAGGGATGAAAGCCTGCAGAGGTGGAAGATTCCTTCTCGTGCGTGCTTCTCTCCTCGCTGCTCCCTGATACAACCATTTAAGTTAGATCCTGACGCCACGTTCATGGTGAATGAGCCTCTTGGACTCTGAGGTATAATAAATAAGCAACTGGGAACATTTTTCCCCTATGAATTGCTGCCAGCTGTGTGAGGCTTTGGTTTTTGTACTCTGTCTCCCACTAAATACCGGATAGTCAACAAAATGAAGATTACCATCAGGGATCTTGACTAATGCAAGGATTATTATTGTGGGGGAGGCTGTTTGCATCCAGAATCATAACAATCTCTGCTTGATCTGTTACTCATTAGGGTCTAAGGTGTCTGTGTATCAGCAGCTTTAGAATTTAAAGGGAAAAAGTGGAAACTGCCGTCAAGTTCAGGAGACAGAGGGCTTGTGAAGAGGTGGGAGTAAACCCTGAGGGTCTTGGGATAACGGCGTCTTGCCTGCAGTGCTGTTAGCTGGGGTTAACTTCAGGGGTGGAAGGGGTCATCGGAGTCTACAAGCCCCGTGGCCTCGCGTTGCAGCCTGTCGCTATTGCGTGTGACGAGGCCCCGGCCCCACCATTGCTGGCAGCGCTGCTGGATCGCACAGCGAGCAGGAAATACCAGCGAGGAGCCCTTTCTCATGCTCCCGCCGGCCGCCCTTGGACGGCTCACAGGGAGCGGACGTTGGGAACCGATCAGCCCGGCCCCGCTCTGTCTCACGCCTCTCCTTCCCCCGACGCTGCCTCCCGACATGAGCCACTCCTCGCCTGAGCCAGGCTGCCTCCGTAGGGCCTACTGGGCTTCCCAGTTTGTTGGCAGGGCTACCACTTGCCGAGCTGAAGCCTGCAACTCGAGCGTGCCGCGGAGCACCAACGGCGGTGTTGATGCTGACTAGGTAAAAAGGATGTTGCATCTCTGCCCGGAAGCTCATAGCCCATCTGGAGACCAGAAGGTGTCCTCTCCCAGCAACTGTGTCTTGGGCTGCATGACTGACCCCTAAGATGTTCCTAAATCCAGATGTAGTGACCATAACAGGGGTGGCCTGGGTACAGTGCAGCTGCAGCTTGTCTCTGTCAGCTGCTGTGACACGGTCCAGAGTCATACTCTGAGGATCCAGGACATCTTCTGTCCAGTCTCATGCTTGATCTCAGACTCCGAGACTTCATTAAACTGCAGAGACTGAGATAATTCTTCCTCATTCCCCTGTGTTTGTGGGTTGGTTTTCCCCCTCTTGCTTGCACTGTCATCAAGCTGAGGGATTTAACCTGGGAGGGGTTTGGCTTGCAGCATCGCAGGGAGCGACTCTGCAGCTTGGAGACCTCCGCATGTCTCCAGGGAGCTGCTCAGATACATCACTTAGTCCAGAGGGACTAAAGTTTCTCCTTGTTTTAACCCAGAGTGACTTGGAGCTCAGCTCCTGCATTACACAGTGGGCACCGAGCCCTGCCATGGCTCCACATCCCCCCTGCGCCCCCGGAGCTGGAGCCATCCTGGCTCCCAGAGCATCTCTTGGGACCAACAGGACCAAGAAGAGTCTGGAGAGAAAGGGCAGGAATTCGGGTCTCCAACCCGCTGTCCAAGTGCGTGTAAAAGCAGGCAAGTGGCCATACCCTAGTGAAGGGGCAGAGTTCAAGCACCGTTATTTTTAGTAATAATTTTGGAATGGAAAATGTCTTTCAGCTTAATGAGCTTGTTTCTTATATCCTTTTAAAGTGCTGCTCTTTAAACCAGCTGGTTAAATAATGCTGGGTTTGTTTTTTGTTTTTAAGGATACTCTTAGGTTGAGAAAAAGGGTCTGGTCTATGATTTTCTCTCCTTGCTTAAGCAGTGTTGCTGTTTGTTGCTTTTACTTTGCAGTGTCTGGCTTTTGAGAGTAAAGGGAGCTAGTGGGTTTGGGTTTTTTTCCTGCATGCAAAGTTTCAGTCCACTTTTTAAGACTTTGAAATTAACTTTTTTTATCATCATGGTGGTATTTTACCTATCTTTAAAAAAGGCAATATCCACCTGAAAATATTGGGGAAAACGCCATCATTTATTTCTTTTATCGCAGCTTGTGAGGTGTTTACAGTAGTAGAAAGCTGCATCTTTGGAAAGAAAAACAGGAGGCACACAAAAGCAAAGGAGGAGAAGCACTTTCTGAATTCGTTTCCTCAGCTATCGTGGCATTTTTGATGTAAACAGGTACCTCAGGTGTAAGGACTTCAAGATGCTGATGTTACACAGCTAAGATGTAGCTTCATAAAAAGGCAGCAGAGTCTAATAAATTCCACTGCTAGTGAAATGAAAATCCCCAGTAACCCCCCACCCAGCACTTCATAAATAAAGCAGCCACCGACTTGTAGGCTCGGAGAAGACTGAGTGAGTTTGGGTCTTGTGGGCCACCAGAACCTCGGGGCTTTACTTGAGGAGGGTGCTGTGCCCTGGCGAGGCAGGAGCATGTCCTCAAAATCCATCCAGGTTGGAGTGGTCTGGAAAGCACCATCATCCCTGTTGGCTTTGTGGATCCCTGCATCTGCTGGGGAACAGTGAGGAGCAAAAGTGTAAAAGGCAGGAGAGGATCAGAGCATGCTAAGAAGAATGGGAGAGCCAAGGCCATAAAGTGCATCTTCTTTTCAGTCGCAATGTTCATACTGCCCAGGATCCAGGCTGAGCACTGGTGCTTGCCCCTCACAGTGCCCAGGGACTCCAGATGCTGGATCTGACCCCCAGAGAAAACCCCATTCTGTCCATTTTTGGTGGGAGTGAAATATCCTTCCTCCTCCCCCATGAAAAGAAACAACCCCCAGCCAGTCATCCATACTATTGTTCCTGGAAGGATGGGTTTTCCTCTCAGAAACAAGCCCTCATCTGTGTTAACTCCGGGCGAGTGGTAATTAGGAGCCGCCGGAGCCTCCACGGCTTTTCTGGCAAACAAACAAGCCTGCGATGCTCCTACCCACAGGGGCTCTGCCTCAGTGGAAAATCCCGTCCCCTTTGTGCCTCTTCCTCCCCTCGTTAACATTCCTGGGGCACAAAAGCACGGTGCCCGCCGAGCCTGACAGTGCCCGTGGCCGGCTGGCTGTGCCGTGGCATGGGGAACCCGCCTGCGAGCGCCTGCCTTGCATCTATAGCTAGGCTTTAAAAACAGAGCGTGCACTTGACATCTTTTGTATTTTTTTGAAATCTAATTAGTCCGAAGATCGCGGCATCAGGTTTCTTTCCATGAGCCCAAGGCTTAAAAAGGAAAGAACTTTTGCTGGAGGATTGGGATTCTGGGGCGTGCGCGCAGCTGGAAGAGCAGAGGCTTAGTGACGTTCGTCACGAGGCTTCTGATGAGGTGGCAGGAGGTGGGGATGCTGCACTGGGTTCTCAGCGGTGTCCTCCAAGTCCTCCTCAGAGCCTCAGCCAGCAGCTTGTTCTTCTCCGGCAGCTGGAAAGTTCATTACTCAACCGCAGCCACCAGTACTGGTTGGTCTGGGCACCTGAATTGGATTGGTTGCTCACTTTGCAACGGGCTCAGACCTGCTTATTTAGCCATCAGATGCCACACCACAGGCAAAGGCAAAGGTGTCCAGTGTTGATGTGCACACTGGAAGAGGATACATCTGCCATTTTTGACACCAGCCCTTGGCCCTGGGCAACTGTGGCTCGTCTGCAATCCACAGGATGAGACATTATGGTTCTTAAAGGGAGAGAGGTCACCGAGAACTGGTCTTCACACTTGGGGTTCCATATCTTGCTGTACTATGTCCTGGAGAAGTGCAGATGGGCTGGAGAAGCTCGAGATGAAAAATGACAGCAACTGGCCTTAGGCGAGTACAGGCCAAATCAAGCAGAATAATACAAGAACCTCTTCATCAGGTGCCATGGAAAACACAGGCTTCTGTCCTTGGCTCGTCTGAGACATAGCTGGAGGAGGTGGGGCTGCCTCTCACAGCTCTTTGACTACAACATCCTTTTTCTCCTCAAGTGGATTGCAAGGTTTAAATGCTTCCCTTATGTTAAAAAAAATCAGACGAGAAAAGCTCTTGACCATACAAGTCTCCCTGAAGAAAAAGAAAAGCACTGGCACAGCCACCAAAACAGAGGAAAGTGCGGGGAAGCTCATCCCTGAAAGCACAATGTGGCAAATAGGGCTGGTGTCATGGCAGCCTGGGACTGCTCTGCCTTGCAGGAGAGTGTTTTCTGGTCACAGCAGGTGATGTGCCTGGCTCGCCTCCTGCATTTAAGATGAACAGACCCACGTGGCTGATCACATGATGTGCCACCCTCATCACCAGAAGAATTGACATCCTTGGGAACAACACAGTCGTAAGAGTGGATCTTATCTAGCATCTGCATCCTGAGCAGTGAGATGGAAGGACAAGGACACAGGCTCCTGTCCTCTAGAGAGAGTCCAGCAGAGGCTATGAAGATGCCAAGGGGCCTGCAGCATCTCTGTGCTCAGGAAAAGCTGGGAGCCCTGGGACTGTTCAGCTGGAGAGGAAAAGCATGAGAGGTGAGCTGATCAATGCTGATCAAGAGCTAAAGGGCAGGGTCAAGAGGATGAAGGCAGACTCTTGTCAGCGGTGCCCAGCAACAGGACAAGGGGCAATGGGCACAAACTGGAACCCAGGAGGATCAGTTTGAACAGGAGGAAAAACTTCTTGGCTGTGAAGGTGTCAGAGCCTGGCCCAGGCTGCCCAGGGAGGCTGTGGAGTCTCCTTCTCTGGAGAGATTCCAAACCCACCTGGACACTGTGATGCTGGGCCTCCTGCTCTGGGTGACCCTGCTGGAGCAGAGGGGTTGGACCAGTTGATCCCCAGAGGTCCCTTCCAGTCACTACCATACTGTGATTCTGTGATGGTTTCCTTGCATCCATCTGAGAGACAAGCCTCATAGTTTGTCCAGACAAGCCCATCTGGTGAGGCAGTAAGTGAGTGCAGTGGGAGACAGGAGGGTCACACTGGTCTTGCAGAGCCTTTGCCAGCCCTTCCCTCCTCCTGGTGAGCAACAGTTTAGCCTTCAGCAGCAGAGATGTGTTCTCCAGCCCTTCACCTCATTATCACTGTCATACTGCATTAAGACCAGGAAAGCCCAGTTGAGGTTTGGAAACATCCTTGTAGGTCACACTGTCAAGTGCCTTGTTATCACAGGCCCTCTGTAGTTTAATCTTCTTCCCAAGGTCCTCTTGAACAGAAGCTGGATGTCCCCTCAACCCCCCAGCTAAGCAGAAGGGCACGGTGCAGAGGGGAGGATTCATGATGGGCAAGAGAAGGGAGCTACCAGCAGAACCAGCTCCCCTGACTTGCCACGCTGTGTCCTATCCTTGCAAATTCTGTGAAGCACCTC
This sequence comes from Ceryle rudis, assembly GCA_033439905.1. Lineage (NCBI taxonomy): Eukaryota > Metazoa > Chordata > Aves > Coraciiformes > Cerylidae > Ceryle > Ceryle rudis. Next base: position 23,668 of record JAAGNO010013961.1, on the reverse strand, counting down.
ATCATCTCTATAGAGTTGAGAACATTTTTTTTTTCTTAAATATACATTGATTGTGCAAAAAAGGGAGAATTTGGGTTGGAAGAGCCAGTTGCAGAATCCCTCTGAGTTTTTTTTGTCTTTAGCCTGTGAGTTTACAAATTGCATGAGACCCTGGCCCAGGCTGCCCAGAGAGGCGGTCACTGCCCCATCCCTGGCACCATTCCAGGGGAGGTTGGCCGGGGCTCTGAGCACCCTGCTCTAGTTGCAGATGTCCCTGCTCCCTGCAGGGGGGTTGGACCA
>JAAGNO010013961.1:0-22653 GCA_033439905.1 Ceryle rudis | reverse complement strand
CCGGGGCTCTGAGCACCCTGCTCTAGTTGCAGATGTCCCTGCTCCCTGCAGGGGGGTTGGACCAGAGGAGCTTTAAAGGTTCCTTCCAACCCAAAGCATTCTATGATTCTGTGAAAGGAAGAGAAAAATCCAGCGGAAGCAGCAAGGACCAAATGATATAATGATCTTTGTTTCTAAATTTTACTGTGTTACAGGGATGGAGCACCATCCATCCCGGAGCACAAGACTTCTGGGAAGCCGAGAAGAACAAGGTATTCCCATTTCAATCTCATCAGGGAAGCTGACATGCAGCTACAATGTTTGTATCAGTCTCTCTTTTTTTAATAAAAATAAAAAAGCCACAAAGAGCCCAGGTCCCAAACAAAATCCTTCTGGAAAATGTGTTTTTGTCATCTCTGCTGTGGTTTATTTGACTGATCTCCAGTGGGAGTGGGGAATGCACTCCAGAGATTGGGTCCTAGGTCTTTATGGTGAGGGGACTTCTCGTTACTGAAGACTTTCCTTCGTGCAAACATCCCATATTGCATGATTTCAAAAAAACCCAAACAAACCTGATATGCTTGAATACTTGCTCCTTCTTTTCTTCCTCCTACCCCACGTGCTATTTTTTCCTACATTTCAAGAAACACAGTCCCTGTTCTTTTCTGAAATGGTGATGTGTCCCTCAGCATCTCTACTAAGAAGGACGACCAGCTTGTCAGGTCCCCAGCAGGTCTGGATGGATAGAGGTCACCCAGACTGGGGAAGGATTGCAGAGTGATGCCAGGCTTGTCCTGGCTTTGCAGAAGGAACGATGGGTTAGCAGAGCAAGTAACATCTCCCTGGCAAGAGTTTGATTTTTCTTTGGACTTGACATCCTCGTTGAGCAGATGCCATCTGCTCTGCCCAGTATGTCAGTGCTGGGGCAAGTGTTGAGGTTTTTGTGTGGGGCTAAACAGGCTGGGAAGAGCCAGCTTCCCACTGACCAGCTCTGGAGCCAGCAGCAGCAGCACCAGCTTTCTGGTGTAGCAGCTCAAAGCACAGATCAATAGAAGTAACTACTTATATGTGTAACCTCTTCCCATCTGTCTCTTCCCTCTATCGTTTCTATCAGCTAGATTCAGCCTCGTCACCAGCACATCGCTGTGTTTCGGTGATTCTGTGAAGTGCTGCTGTGATGACCTGTAAGATTCACTCTCCCATAACCCTTCAAGTGTATCTGATTAATCACCCCAAGAATGCGACTCGACTGTTGGTTTTGATGAGGTTGAGATTTGCAGATTGAAGGCTTTGAGTAGCGAGACACGGCTACCTGAAGACCTCTGCGATACCCTCCCACAGATCCCAGTGTCCAACTAAGCCATTGGCGGCTGAGCAAGAGGATGTGGTTTTGGACTGACACCCCTTCCCGGTGGAGTGGCCCCAGCCACGGAGGTGGTTGATCTCAGAGCAAGGAACCGCACTTTGCACTTTATCCTTGAGACCTGCAGCAGCTGTGCATCAGGGCTTTGGCATTTCAGTCATTTTATAAAATCCCATTTCTTGAGGGTTTACCTCTCTCTTCGGCTTTTCTGTTATTTAGTAGCTGTTTTATCTCTTCTGATGTGCCCAAATGAGATTTGGTGCATCTGTGCTGTTGAGGAAAGGTTGGCATTAAGCAAAAATACTTAAGTTTTTTATGGTTGAGAAAGCAGGAGTAGGGGTGGGTGGAGAAATTTAAATAGGATTTTCTGTTGGCCTGAAAAAGTGAAGAGAAGAATTTGTGCTTGGCAAGTGCCAGATGGACAAAAGCCATGACACAAATCTGAGCTCTGACAGCAGCAGCTTACCTGGCTCTGGCAGACCAAGCAGAAAACGTTGCCTGGGCCTCAAGAGCCTCTGCAGCCTGTAAACTTAAGAGCAGTTTGCAAAAAAAAAAAAAATAAAATAAAATAACCACTTGTTTTTTGCATAACAGCTCTCACATGGACGGAGCCCGAACGCCGGCGACGTGCAGCAAATGCGGCAGCGGCTGCAGGAGGGGAGGGGGAGCGGTGGAAATCAGCCCCGGGCCTTCGTGTGCTGGGGTGGAGCTTGCTTAATGGGATCAATGTCCATATAGGGCTCTTTTAGCATGTGTCTTAATTTCCTGGGGTTTAAGAAATCAGTTTTATACTCTTGGGTTTTAGTTTTGCGCTTGGCAGAGAGCTGCTCCCCCTGATTGCCTAAAAAGCCTCATTGTGTTGCAGCCAGCTCCGATTTCCCTAGGACAATACCTGTGCCCCTGCTGCTTTCTCTTAACATCACATAACCAGCTTCAAATTCAGCAGAGAGGTAAAGCGTGAGGACAACTGTCAATAAACACCAGGCCTTTTAGATTACTGAATACTTCATTCAGTCCCCAACAAAGAGCTGGAAGAGTTCAGGGAGTTGTCTCTCATGACCAGTGGTGGAAGCTCCTGTTGTTCGGGCTGTTCTCAACCAGACTGGGCTAAAACATCCTGTGGGAAAAAACGGTGTGGGGAAAAGTGTGTGATGTAGGGTATGTAACACGATGATTGAGAGGGAGATAGTTCCCAGTGTAGCTGGCTGCATAAAACGACTTTCCAGGTTTAGGGGAAGCCTGTGTGCTGGTTTCAAAGGAAGATCATTAATAATAATGTTATTAGCATCTAATAAGTGTTTTTAATCTATGTGCTGCTTAGACATTAACTCATCAACGTGTGACCTGCTTCTGGCTAGATTACTCCTACCACACAAGATTTGGGACTGGTCTCTCCTGTCTGTTTAGAAGTTGCCCAGAGACAAAGATGGGATGGTGGTTTGCATAGAACGTCTGCTGGCAGATGCTCCCAGCTTCCAGCTCCTGTCCCATGGTAGCACCATCCTGCCCTGGAGCCTCCCAGCAGCCAATAGTATCTCTGCTGGACCAGGGAGCTACATGCATGACATGACTTTCACAGAAATTCAGCACTGACAAGCTCAGAAGATGGTTGAACTCTGGACTTAGAGTTTAAACTGACCAATGTCTCTTTTTCTGTAGGACTCCTGATGCTATCACTTCACCCATCCATTTCCCTCTCCCACAGTGACTCGCCGTGTTGCTTCCTTCACTTCTCATCATTTGTCTTTAACTTTTTTGTTTCCTTTTGCAAAAAGGGGAATTTCCCAGCCGGGGCCAGGCCTGAGCGGGAGCCTCCTTTGCTGAGCTCCCAGAGGAGCAGCTCTCCCAGGCCAGGGCTGCTCCACAGCTTCCCCAAACCTCACACCCCCTTGGACTATCCAGGCCCGAGACCCACTGACCACAATGGTGGAAAGGTCACGTGGGAGAACAAGACATCAAGTGTCTGTGTGATCCTACAGGTCTGAGGGTGGTTTTCACAGCTACATGGCCTCTAACTTCGTGGAGCTTTGAGGTCCCAGCTCAACCAGTGATACCATGACCGGGAGCCCCACACTGACACTGTCCCTTCTCTGTCCACTTCCAGCTGTCCAGGAGGAGAGGCAGCGGGGGAAGGACCGCAATGAGAACGAGGTGGAGTCAACAAGTAGCGCCAACGAGGATATGCCCGTGGAGAAGATCTTGGAAGCTGAACTCGCTGTGGAGCCAAAGACAGAGACGTACATTGAAGCAAATATGGGCTTGACGCCGAGCTCGGTAAGACACCTGTCCCCTTGCCCCCAACCCCATCCTGGGCACTCGGGACAGAAGGGGTGGCTTGTGGGGCATCAGGATTGACTTGGCATGAATACAGCAGTGAGCCTGGGCCAGAGAGGGGTTATATTATGGGAAAAGAAACAGAGCTGAGAAATGCAGCTTCTTAGGTCTGCTGTAGACACTGTGTTGTTTGAGCTTAGATGAAAGCATGGGGAAAGCAAATGCCTCTGTCCCTGCTCAGCCACCAGCATTGGCACTTCTCTGTCTCACAGCCATCAGGAAGGAGCAGATACTGTGAGGCATAATTAGAAGGGTTCACAGAGAAGATTTTATTTTAGTTAACAGCCCTTAGTGCTAAAAGGCAGGAAGATGCTCTGTGCTCTGAAGAGTTCAGAGTCCAGTCAGGACAATAAATGGACCTCTGTGGCTGAAGTGCAAAGAGATAAGAGCTGTAAAATGAGGGTGTGACTTCTCAGATGCAGAATTATACAGCTGCTTGTCTCTAAGAAGAGAAAACCTGGAGAATTTTGCTGAAAAGTTTGTTTTCAAGTTCCTTTCCCATTGAGAAGCTTGCAGTATGGGGTTGGTGAGACCCTGACCCAGGCTGCCTGGAGAGGCGGTCACTGCCCCATCCCTGGCACCATTCCAGGGGAGGTTGGCCAGGGCTCTGAGCAACCTGCTGTAGTTGCAGATGTCCCTGCTCCCTGCACGGGGGATGGACTAGATGACCTTTGAAAGCCCCTTCCAACTCAAACCAGTCTGTGATTCTGTGATTATAACTGGGCCTGTTTGAAGCATCTGGGCTCTAACAGGTCCTTGTGTAAACAAGAGAGAGATGAGAGGGAAACAGAATCATCCAGTTCCAACAGCTTTGCCACAGGCAGGGACACCTCCCATTAAACCAGGTTGCTCAAAGCCCCATCCAGCACAGCCTTGAACACATCGAAGGATGGAGCATCTATAGCTTCCCTGAGCAACCTGTTCCAGTGTCTCACCACCCTCACAGAGAGGAATGCTGAGGAACAGATAAGTCTCAAATCAAAGAGACAGAGGGGGAGAGGAGAAAATTAGATTGCCAGGAGCCGTTGTGCTTTTGGGGCCAGGGTCAGCTGCACGTGTTTAATTTCCCATTTGCCTTATGGCGATGCCTTCTGGCAGGCACACCAGGAGGTGTCACCAGGGCTGCAGAGGCTGTCAATGACCCCAAACCCTGCTAGCCACTGCCAGCCTTGCTGCTGGGGAGGGGAGAGGCTGGAGTGGGGAGCATCACCTGGATGGCCAGCAGCCCTTTGCAGGGGCATGGGCTGCAGGCTGCCTAACCCTGGAGAGCTGAAATATCCCCTTGCATTTCCTGGTGCTCCGTGCTAGGTGTCGGTGAGGTTGAGATGATGAAATGCAGCTATTTCTATCAAGTGGAAGAACTCTGCAGTATTTATTTTCTGCTACAATAATACTTTATCTCTTTCTTTATATGAAGCTTGGAGGATTGAGCCAGGAATACCTTATCTGGCAGGGCTTGACAGGAGATCTCTGAGTCAGGCTGCTCCTTGGAGGACTCTTAAGTCTTGAGTGCCTCTGTGGGATGCTCTTTTTGGCCTTTACCTATAAGGACACTTTATGGCTGGCTTCCTACGTGAGGCTTTTCAGTGCATAAGGCTTCCTGCTACAGTCAGAGCCAATTCCTCAATTGAAACAGTCCAGAAGCGGATACAGGATCGCGGTGTTCCCTGCATTGGAGAGCCCAGTAACCACCTGCAGACAGCGATACCCTCCAGCTGGAGGGTCCCATCGCCACGAAGCTGCAAGGGGCTTTTTTGGAGGAAGCAGCTCAGCGGTGGCCAGTGAGGGGCGAGAGGAGGCTCTGGCAGCTTATCAGGATTAAAAATACTTCAGGGGAGTTGTAGCCAGCGTTGTGCTGACTTGAAAACAAACCCCAGAGAGCGAGCTGAAATAAATGGCTTCGTCTGGCACTGCATCTCCTCAGCCTCTTGTAGCAAATTGAAAGCTGGTTCCTGCATAATTCAACACGCATTACTGTGAACAAGGATGTGTGTTGCATCTAAATAGAAGCAGGAGGCTTGTTGAAATGCCCTATTATTGTCAAGCGGCTTCTGTCGATGAGGTGACATTTGTAGCAGGTTTAGCAGATGTATGAGATCAGCAGCTCGCAGTGACGAGGCCACCGGATGAGGCGAGGGAAGACGGAGGAGCTGCCCTCCTCCCAGCCCTCCCCAGAGAGCCCGTGTGATGGAAGGGCAGACAAATTCAGTCCATAATAGACATGAGGTAGAAAACAAGCTGTTTCCTATTAGCCTGGTATGTCGGGTCCTTTTATTTGTGCCCCTGCACCTTAGTCCATCTGCGCTGAACACTGCCGGTGAGCTGGAGAGCTCCAGGGCTTGCAACGCCAGAGCTGTTTGAGGCTGGGACAGAGGTGACAGCGTGCTGTAGGAGTTAACACAGTGCTGCAGGAGTTAACACCCTCCTCTCCTAGGTGCTCTTGTGTCTGTGACCGTCACCTTGTGCCATAGTGCCGTGGCTGCTCTGAGAGCAGAGGTCCCAGCTCTGTTTGAGGGAGGTCCCTTTGCTTTGCCAGGCTGGTGTTGGCACTGATTTCTTCCACCTAGAATGGGGTGGGACCCAACTGTTGGGCTTCAGCACAGTTCTCAGGGCTGCTAAAGGGGAGGGGAGGGCAGGGGGGCTGTAGCCCGTGAGCTGTTCCAGCAGCCCTGGTATCTAAAAGACATTGTTGCTGGTGAATTGTGCTCCTCTGAGTACATGACCAGGGAGGGGACCATGCTCTGTCCTCACGCCTTGATTGATACCAGAGAAGATGGGGTACGTTCATGGTTTGAAGCCCAGGACAGGGAAGGCGGAATACTTGTGGGTGGCGTGGAGAGGATGAGGAAGGGTGCTGAGCCAGGCAGAAAGCAGCTAAGGTAGGGGAATCTGCTCCTGAAAATCTACTCTCCTTCTGCCTTGAGTGGAAGGAGAGTGCCAAGACTGAAGTTTTTATGACCATCGCTAAAACACTCACTTGGATTAATTGCACTGGTGAGCCCCTGATAACAGCTCTTCAACTGCTGCACAGAGCTGCTAATTGTGACAGTTGTCTGATTTCTGACCGTGGCAAAGGGGATAAACCCTTCGGGATGTTCCCGCAAGCTGTGAATGAGCATAGCTGAGGGATTCTTCCACACTGTGTGTCCCAGGAAGTCCCCGGACCCTGTGTGATTGATCCGTGTCCCTCAGGAGCTGGGCACTGGCTGTACGCCCTGGTTGTGCCTGTCCCTGGGTAGGACGACAGGGCATGAGGGGGGGATTTGCCTCTGTCCCATGTCCCCAGCAGCCGTGAAGCTGGGCTCCAGCAGTGTAAGCACCACCTCAGATGGGCTCCTGGCCACGGAAAGGCAAAGCCTGTAACTGAGAGGTGTTATCCCCATTAGCTCTTAATTGGCCTTTGAGCTGCTGGTTTCAAGTCACCATTTTCTGGAAGATGTCTCCAAGCTCTGGTTTTCCAGAAGGATCAGGTGCCCGCGTGTCCTTTCATTCTGTCACACTCCGGCACCGTGCCCTTGCTATTTACTGCAGGAGGGGATTTGCTTACCCTGCACTGGGAGTGTTTCTAGAACGCTTTGCAGATCCTCTCCTGGAAACAGGCAGGGCCCTTCTGGCCTGCAGGGATGATACTTTAAGCTGCCTCTCAAGCTACGGTGATTAAGTTCTGCCAGGAAACACCGTGGTGGTTCCAGGAACTGCCATCTGAGGTGTAATTAAAGGCTGGGCCCCTTTCTGGGGCTTTGTACAAAGCACCGAAGGCTGGGTACAGCCTGTGCTGCCTGCAGAGCGCTGGTGGTACAGCCTGGGCTGGGACACCCACAGCCTGGTTTGCTGAATCAAGGCATGTCCTAGAGCCGGTGACAACCTGCCCAGAAGCAATCCCCGATAGCAGCTTTGGCAAAACCACCTCACTTTTCTAAACCACCCCTTTCGTGGGGCTGTGCAGGCACTTGTTGCTTCGTTGATGAGGTTCTGCTGGAGCTTGGGGTCTCCTGTAGGTTGGATCCTGCTCTGGGGCATGCTGGGCTCCATCCCCATCCTACCTCCCGCCCCCAGGAGCTGGGACACCCAGGTTCTCTGCCTGGCTGCTTCAGCTTGCTGACCAAACTGGGATGACTTGAGGTTGGTGGTGTTCCTGTAGCCTGGGCCACGGATGGCCCTCCTCACCCTTCCTGCAGCTGCCTCTGAATATCGATGCTCCCCATCTTTCCAGTGGAACACTGAACCCTGCAGAGCTCCTCCTCACACCCAGTTTAGGGTTTTTCCTGTTGTCCAAAGGAAATCCCATCTTACCTCCCTCTCCCGGGGGAAAACCCAGTCCCTGCTTGCATCTCCTTCCCCAGGGAAGAGCCCCATCTCCCTCAGCACAAGGCTGTCCTGCCCTTGCACCCCTTGGGGAGCTGCTGCAGATGGGCAGAGCAAGGAGGGATGATCCCTGTAAAGATGCTCCCCGCTCCTCTGCAGGGCTGCTGAACACAAGCCCATTCCCATCCATCTCTGCACACAACAGGTGAAAATACTTCGAAGGCGGGTGCCCCTCAGCTTGCCAGATGCTGGTTATTTTAAGCCTGGAGAATGGGAAACATTGGCCACCGAGGCACAGAGTTTGTGTTTGCTGCCAGGGGACAGCGGAGGGGTCCAGGCGGGGGTCTGGGGCATGGCTCTGGGGAACTTGGCAGCGTGGTCCTCGTCTGCCCAGCCTGGGAGCGGGGTTTGCCATAGTGCAGGCACCTCGTGATGAGAAATGGCCTTGTCCTGCTGAAGCTGAGACTTGCAGGAGGCTACGCTGGCGTTCACGTCTGCTCTGCCTCTGAATTCACACCCCATCCCCCCTGCAATCCAGGGGTGAAGTAAACACTCCTCCTCTGATTTGGAAACTGCTCTTTTAAGGACATGGAAGGAAAATAATCGTACAATCAAAGCTGCTAGATATCAACAGGGATTACAGGGGGATATGTAGAGGAGCTCATACATCCCTGTCCAGAGAGGTAAACCCTATATACACACTTGTACTGGCGAGGTCTGTCTTCACTGGGGTTAGACAGGCTCTTCCAGTTCCTAATCACAAGCCCACTTGAGCTGTTAGCAGTTCCTTTAAACAGGGATTTGGTGTGTTTAGGCTGACTGTCCTCCTTGAGAGCAGATGGTTTTTGTTACTGGATAATATTTCAAAGGAAAGGTTTTTTCTCCTTTTTCTGTAATGCCCCCTCTGGTGCTGGTTTATCGAGCTGGGAAATGCTGGCATGGGGAACGTGCATGTTGCACGGGTGCAGAAACCTGCCCTTCCCTGGGCTGGAGCTTGTTTGGTTCATCAGTCAGTGTGATGGATATTGGGTCTCAACACTCCTGATCCTGTTTAGAAGCTTGCTGAAAAGTATTTAAAATCATGTGGTGGAGAAGCCAAGTCACCTTTTTCCCCATGACTGATAATGTCCATTTCTGGGGTGCTCCTGACTTCAGGGTCCTTCGCTGCAGTAGGGAGGCAGCAAGGCCCTTCAGCTGCTCCTCCAGCCTCTCCTCTTCTTGCTCAGCCTTTCCTGAGCCTTTTTATCTCATTTCTTGGCAGCCCAATGACCCGGTGACAAACATATGCCAGGCAGCAGACAAACAGCTCTTCACCTTGGTGGAGTGGGCCAAGAGGATTCCCCATTTCTCCGAGCTGCCCCTGGACGACCAGGTCATCTTACTCAGAGCAGGTGAGTGGGAACCATCCCCGCGTGGGCTCCAGCACGGGACCATAGGAGTCCTACATCTCACCGGTCACAGGTATTACACTTAGATTTAGGTCCTGTCAACTTGAAAGCCATTAACTGATTCTGAGTAATAGCCTCTGATAATTCAATTGCTAAATAGGATTTAAAAAGCCCCAAGGGACGTGTTGCTGAATGTGATCCAAAATGTTGTACCAGCTGCCAATCAGCTGATAAAAAAAAGGCCTGGCTTCATCTCTGGTGAGCGAGGTGCTTGGGGATGTGAGCTGGGTGCTTTAAACCAGGGGAGCTCTGCGCTGCCTTCTTCCCATGCTGAGACTTGAAAGACCAAGTGGGCTTGGGACTCCATGAAATTTCATCAAACTAAAATGTTTGATCATAATTAAAACCAGAAAGGGGAGAAAAAATATATCGCCCTCCCTCTCCCACCCACCAAGATGAAAATAAAATTCTCTGGGCTTATTTTAAATTTCCTCGTGCGGCAGGGGGTCTGCAGGAACGGAGGCTTTGGGAGGTGAAAAGCGGTTAGCTGTGAAAAGAGTCTTGTTCCATCGAGTAAATTCAAGCCCCTGCTGCTGGCAGGTCATGCACAAAGACTTGGGAGGGCGAGAAATCAAGAGCAGAACTCAACGAGGGCTCATTTTAGGCATGAAGCTGTTTGTGTAGCTCCAGACATCAGATAAGCAATTAAAAGGCTCTGGCTTGATACAGTGGAGAGTTTTGCTCCCTTAAACAAAGGGGACGGTGGGACTGATCGAGTGGCTTCCTCGAAACGACAAACTCCATGTGAAGGGTGAGACCGGGAGAGGAAATGGCGAGACCTTGATGGATAACTCTTTGGTGAAGGTGTTTGTCTGAGTTCCATGGGCATGAGCATTGCCAGAGCTGGCTCACGACCCTCTCTGGAAAATACAAAAAGGGTACTTTTGAAGAGGTCTCTAGAGCCTCTTGTGAGGGTGGGTGATCAGGGGAAGCAACCCTATAGAAACGTTTGAGGGCTTTCTGCAGATCTCACAGGGAAGAAGGGGATTCAGACAAAAAGCTGCCTTTGTCTTTTGTGAGATAGAAACAAAACCCACAGCAACTGCTTATGGTTTTCCTTCCTCATCAGAAGAAGGCTAATGGAAGCCGAACTGGAGATTTTCTGACCTGATGTTCACTCCTTTGTGCTGGTGCTTGTTATGACCAGCTCTGAGCTGGCATCCTGGAGGGGCCATTCCATGGAGCAGGAGAGGGGGCTGTGGACCCCACTGCATCCCAGATTTCACGGTGGCTCTGAACCCAGGGCAGCAAGGTGGGCTGAGCACCTGGAGCTTCTCCCATAGGCTCCCAGCTCCAGATGTCTCTGTTCAGGCCTCAGATAACCTCCTCCAAGTCTTTTAACCGGTGGCTTTATCTATTATTGAGTGGGGAGAGTGGCCTGCTGAGAACAAGCTGCCCATGAAATATTGAAGTATTAAAATTTAGCTAAGAGCGTCAGTGCGGTTCAGTCGTGCGTCCTCGGAGGCAGAATTAAGTGGAGCACGCATCTCTGGTGGAGCGGCACTGGCTGGGCTGGCAGTAGCCTTCCTCTAATCCTGAATCATTTAAAAATGTTCCCCTCTGAGTTTTTTGGAGGAGAAGGGAACCCAGCTCCTTAAGCCTGTTTTTGCCAGGTTTTCTTGTTCCCAAGCTTGCGACGGCCGAGACGGGAATGACCCGATGTTTTCTCTGCACCGTGGCCAGCCTGGCAAAGGATGCTGAGCACCGCGGCTGTAGCTCGTCTTACAGTGCTGGTGGGGAAACATGGTAGTGAGATGGATTAACATGATGGTCACTGCACTGCCAGGTGCCTTCCCTACCCCAGGGGTGCTAAAAGAATCCCCGGAGGCTGCAGCCACCTTGTTTGATGAGGAAGGAGTCACAAGTGTCAAAGAAATATGCTCTGCTTCTGCAGAGCTTGGGCTGAAATGCAAAACACTTTGGGTAGACTTGCTTGGTCTCTAACTCAGATTTGCTGCCTGTGGTTTGCACCTAATTTTTCCTCTTGCCTCTTTACTCCGTCAGCTGTTTGGGGATGCTCTGGTGAAAGCACCGGGTAGAAGTAGGTTCCCCATTTCAGCTGAAACATCCCAGCTCTAAATGGGAATAATTCAGCTGAAGGATGATGGTTAATCCAGCGTTCCTTGGGTGGAATAAGCCCAGCATAGATGTTGGTGGCACCCTGCAGCCTCACCACCTTCACGTGTTCTTGGCAAGCCAGAGGCAGGATTCGGTGGGGCTGTGCGGAGCCACAGCTGAGGGGTGTTGGGTGATGGCCAAGAACCAGGGCAGAGCTGTGAAGGCCGGTGCCGTGCAGGGATGCTGAGAACCAGCACTGGTTTCTGTTGGTTGGAGCCGCATGGAGGGGCTGGTGGGAGGCACCCATGGCACCTTCCTATGGGTCTGCCTCGGGGAGGTCCTCTTCAGCCACTGAGCATGGTTTCTGCAGGCTCCTGAAGGCTCCTGGTGCAGTCCCACATCTTCTCCTCCGTCCTCCTTGGGTTTCACAGTGTTGCAATCCTTCTGCTAGTGCCAGGCCTCACCCAGTAAATAGACAAATAAATGTTCCCGTGATTGGGGTGGAAACATCCTGTGGCCACTTATGAAGGAATGAACTTTATTCCTTGTCAACATTTCTAATGGCACAACCCACCTCTGCAGCAGTAAGTACATACAGCATACATGGACCTTGTAGTTATTCCAGTCAGTGAGAAAAGATGTGTTAAGAGAGGTGAAAGATGTTGTGTTGTTTTTCAAGCCTGGAGAAAATAAACATATAAATCAAATATTCTGATGCTTCTGGATCCTGCCAAGCAGCCCTGTTCTGGACACCAGAACATTGTCAGGCCGGGTAAATCAGCAATGTGATGTGATGAGCATGAGACTCCCCAGGGTTGCAAAAGACCCATCTTGTCTTACTTACCAGAAGATCCCTCTTCTGGTTGAAAGTCACCAAAATTTCTATCCTTCACACCTTTATAGCATTTCTTCTTGTTGCGGGTTTGTTTTGAACACTCTTGAACTCAGCTGGTAGGAGATGTAAGAATTTGAAGACATGTTTAATTAAGAAGGGAAGCTGGAAGGTGAGGAGGGAGGTGACATCTCCCTTCCCTTCCCCATCTGCAACTAGCCCAGGCTGCTCCCATGATACCCAGACCCAAAGGATATGTTTTCCTACCTCCTGAATTAGCATGTCCAGTAACTAATAAGACAAAAGCTGATTTCCAAGCAGCTATGGAAAGCTGTTAGTGGAGCAGTGATGGGCATGGGACATCCCTGTACAGGGGCAGTGGAGGGGAGAGACAATCCTGTCCAGTGTTTGCATGGCAGGAGCAAGGAACCTGCAAGCAAGAGTCTTCATGGTCCAGATTTACCCAGCTGGAATAATTGTGGATGAACTTTTGTGCCCCATTATGGCCTGAAAATAAGCCAAATTAGCTGATATAAAGTGTTAATAGGTTTTTCACTGCCCAGAGGCAAGGAGTATGAGGTCAGAGGGGGAACGCAGGGCTCCACACCCACTCAGAGGTTCATGGTGAGAGAAGCTGGGCAGAGCTGTGTGCTCTGGTGCCTGCAAGGTTTATAGAGGAAACTGCTTCCCTTATGAGCATTGTATTTTTAGTGCATTTATTCCTTAACATTTTTTCCCTTCCCTGACATCCAAGAGAGAGTTGGCTTCCCCCTCCCATCCCATATCCAATCGCGTTACTCTATTGAAGGCAGTTCTCGAGCGGTTTCCTCCTCTCTTTTTAGCACCAGGGGGGTGATGTTGCTGATTCCCCAAACCCGCTGAAGACCTAGTGGCTCTAACCCATGGCCTTGGTTGTTTTCTCCTCCCCAGGGTGGAATGAGCTCCTAATCGCCTCCTTCTCCCACCGCTCCATAGCTGTGAAAGACGGAATCCTCTTAGCCACCGGGCTCCACGTGCACCGGAACAGCGCGCACAGTGCTGGCGTCGGGGCCATCTTCGACAGGTGGGCGGAGGGAGGAGGGCTGGGTGGTGGGGAACACATCTCAGGCCACCTTGCCTAGACATCCCCATCTCCGTCTCCACACCGGTCTGTCTCCGATCCCCACGTTGCAGCGCGCCTGAGGGGTCGGGGGGAGATGCGTCGGCACGTGGGCTCGTGGTCGGAGGAGCCCAGGCTGAGGCGTGTCCACCCCACAGCGTGCATGGAAATGTCACGGTTCTTGCTGCGGGACATTAAACCCTTCCTCTTAAACCTGCAGAAACCAACAACCCAAGAGAGTCAGGGAGAGGGCTGCCCAGTGCGAATCAAAGCCTCTTTCATGGGGTCCAGATGCCTTCTAATGTTACGAGGAGGCCGTTCCTTTATTTCTTTTCATCTTTAATTGGACCAAGACGTGATTTTATTTTCACAATGAAAAAACACCAAAAATACCCAGCAGGTTCCACGTGCCTCTCCCGAGGGCTCTTTAATCTCATGCTTTGGGAAAGTGCTTTAAAGCCAGACATCCAGGGTGTCTGACCCACAGTGTGCCTCCAGACACCGCTCAAAAGGTGGCTGATTTCTCTGCCCGAGACTCATCTTGAGACGACTTAGTTGAAACCAAATCACCTTTGCTTCTCTGCTTTGCAAGGAAATTGTTCTTTGGACCTGGGTGACATCATTTGTTTCCTGTGAGGTCATAAGTGCAAGATCATGACTTCACTGCAGGATCTAAAGGGAAAAACTGGGCAATCAGTGGAAAATATTTCAAGACCGGCACCTGCAGTAAGAGCAAAGGGAGTAATAAAAATTACCGGCAGAGGAAATTGCTTTTAGATACCTGTTGGTTTTTTTTTTTTTATAGTATTATTTTTTATTTTTAGGCAGCTTTCTCAGGTGCCAAAGCCTCTCAGAGAATGTATGAAGCCAGTTTTTATGGTCCCTGTTGTATCTCACAGGAACTATTGACGTTCCTAATGAGCTATTTTTGATCCAGGAGGAAAATGAGGGCATATCCTCAGCGTGTAGGAACGAGCACTGTCCCACGACTTCATTAAGAGTGCACTGGAGGAGCTCGCTCTGCGTCTGACACCTGGGTGTTTTCACATTTCTTTTGAACACTGACGCCTGTCATTTCTGTGTCCTTTGCAGAGTACTGACAGAACTCGTGTCAAAAATGCGAGACATGCAGATGGACAAGACAGAGCTAGGCTGCCTGCGAGCCATTGTCCTCTTCAACCCCGGTACACATCGTTACCTTCTCTCCAGTCCTCTCTTGGCTGATGCTTTGTCCTTTTGGCTCCTTTTCTTACCTATAAAATAGCTCCATTGCAAATAACCGAGGGCACCCAGCTCCTGAGGACAGGGCAAGAAGGAAGAGAGGCAAGAATGAAAGTCCAATTAAGTGCTGCACACGAGTCTGCCACCTTATAAGCAAGTCCTTTGCAGGTCAGGGATGGATCTGGATCCGTGCCCAGAGTTAACTCTCCAGGCCTCCCTTTTCCGAGGGGTGTTTTCCTCTTCGTGGAGGGCAGCAGACTTTCACAGTCCGAAATACTCTCCATGCAGGCTCCAGCCTTGGCTGGGACTCGGCTGCGATCATCCAAGGAGATGGCGAATGCTGCTTTTGGAGCTGACTCCTGCTGATGGGCTGAGTTCTCTGCTGAGCTTGAGGGGCTTTGGTTTGATCAACATAACACAGTCTTCCTATTTTTGATGTTTCATCCGACTCTATAAAAGGAAAGTTTTGGTGCTTGAGGCAGTTGTCTGTCAATAGGAGCAAAAATGAATGCAGATATTCCTTTAAAAGTATGGGTTAGAGCAAAGACAGAGCATGGACCTTGTTGTCCTCTGGTTCCCAATCTCAACATCCAAGGGCTTTTATTAACTGCATTTCTGGACAAGCCCTCTGCAGAAGGGGAAAGGCATGAAACGTGCTCATAAAAAACCACAAGAACTCTATTTTTTGTCCACAGCCCCCTTAGTTTTACGACTTTGGGAGGCTTCATGCCACTTGCCTTTCCCTTTGATCCCAGCCGCCCAAGGGAAGAAGAAGGTTCAGTGCTGGGGGTCATCTCTGACATCTGAAAGAGCAAAGATAGAGATAGACCACCAGCCTGCAGGTACCTGTACAGCTCTGGGGCGAGTCCGTAGATTTTAAAGCAGGAGGAGAAGCAGCTGAGGACAGACCTCTGCATATATGGCCACCCCTTCCCATCTCTGCCCTCACAGGAGGATGGTTTGTGCCCAAGCAAAGCTCGTTCTCTGTCCTTTCCCACCGAAGCCAGGCCAGGGCATTTCAGCAGGGTCTATTACTATTTCTTGGGTTTGTTTTTCAGCTTGACTATTTTTTTTCTATCCCTGCCCTCCCCCCCCACCCCCCGCCAGTAATTTATTGTCTGTAATTTGGGTTTAGCCGTATATGGTAAAAGAAGGGGAATCTGGAGAGGTTCCCGTGGCTCATGTGCTTGGGGATATCGATTGCCTGACTGTCCCTTTCACCCTACTAAAAACAGATCCTTGCTGTGTCGCGAGGGACCTGCCAGAGCTGGGGCTTTTTGCTTAGCGAGGTTGCAGTGCTTCGTGCTGCCTAGGACTTAAGGGGGTATTTAAACCCTTTAAATGAGGGTCTGTGACCACTGGAATGAGCCAAGAGGGTTGGGGTTGGGGTACAAGGTGGGGTAAAACAAATCTGTACTCACAGGGAAAACCTTTCAGGGCTTGAGCGCTTCCCATGAGGTGTTGAGAACTGCCCCAGATTCCTAAGGTCCAGACCCCATGTCCACACTGTGCCCTGGTCTGATGGTTCCAGGAGGGATGGAGGGGCCTGGGAGGGTGTACGGGGTGTCCTTGCCTGCCTGGACAGCCCGGAGGTTTTTGGCTGATGGTTCTCTCATTGCCTTTCAGACTCAAAAGGTCTCTCCAACCCGGCCGAAGTGGAGGCGTTACGGGAGAAGGTGTACGCGTCGCTAGAGGCATACTGCAAACACAAATACCCCGACCAGCCCGGGAGGTGAGTTGCTGACTGTGCCCTGTCCTCCTGCAGCCTCACAGCCCCACAAAGCCCCCTGCAGTGGGTGCTGAAGCCGGTGCAAAGGGTGCTGCAGCCCGGGGCAGGGTCCAAGTGCCATCCCCCAGCACTGCACCTCTGTGCAGGTGCTGGATCCCTTCCGTTGAGGGCTCTCTGTTCCCACACCTTCTAGAAACAAGCAGTTCTCTGCAGGGAAAATCACTCATTTCTACCTGCTTCAAATGTGAACACCCATAGAAAATCCCCCTGCCAAGTCCAGCAAGGTCTTTATTCCAGTGCCAGTAAATGCAGGGCAGCCAGGACAAGGTCAGGCGGTAACGGTGGTACCAAGACCTGAGGAGTCCCGGCTCCTGCGGCCGCAGCAGTGGGATGAGCCTATGGGGGAAGGGGTATCATTTCCCTTTTGGCAACCACTGAGAGCAAACCACAGCGAAAATAAGACGCACACGGAGTTAATTTTCGGTGGCAGATGAGCATCATTGCTGGGAAGTGAAAGCCTCAATTGATGCTCTTTTCTCTCCTCCCTGCCTCCCCCAATCCAGCTGGGAATGGGAGGGGGAATTAGGAATGTTTTCCTGGACTGTTCAGGAGCTGAGTGGGCGCATTTTCCCAGTTACAGCCTGAAGCTGGCAACTGCCAGTTAAGTTACTGACCGTTGTTTGAGAAACCAGGCTAAGCACTGGGAAGTGCTGCTGGTGCATACCGCTGCTGAGGTGTGAGTATTGGGAAAAACAGCCCCAGAAACTGGGATTTGAATCTCACCTGCACTCCCGGTCTTGCCTGTCTGGATGGTTAAATAAGATAAAGGATGCTTTGACAGCAGTGAACGCAGTGGGCAGATCACACCCTCAGAAGTCATTCTGGACTTCTTTCACCTCCCCACTTTGGGTACCAATGTGCTGGCAGATGAAAAAAGATGCATTGTTAAGGGACTTCTTGGATGTTCACGGTTGGCTTGTGGTGGGGAGAGGTAGGATGAAGATACTGTCAGGGTGTGTTTGGCTTTGCGGTGAGGAGGGGAAGCGCGGGACCAGCGTGGTGTGCAGAGCAGGGGCGATTGCCTCTCCTCTCCCAGGTGGTTTGTGTGGACCTGAGGTCAGCTCTCCAGCTGACTCCGCTTCCAAAAAGCGTTATTAAGTTGCAGTTCCTAAGCAAATCCAGACCCAGAGCCTGGACTTTGGCTGTTCCTGGTGTTTCAGAAGAGCTCTCCTCCCCTTAGGGCTCATATCGAGCAGCCAGCCATAGCTGGCACAAGGAGAGCTGCCTTGGGCATCGTGGCCAGCAGCTCTCCTGGAGAGCTCATCCCCTGGTGGGATGAACTCTTGGCTTCTCACAGGCATCCAGTGTCTTCAGCTGAGTCACTGCTGCTCACTGTCCCAGGCTGGGGTGGGGCTGGGCAGGGGGCTGGCATGGAGACAGCCCCACTCTTCATCCACCAAACCACCATGAAGCCTCTGTGCATGACTGAGCAAAGTCTCTGAGTCAAAATCAGCTCCCCAGGGCTCTACCTCAATGACCCAGTGATGTGTACAGGAGCGTTTTAGGGCTGGTAGCTGCACTCTGGAGTTGGATCTCTCACTGGCTTTGAATAACCTTAGGCTGCAGACCTCTTCTCTGGTGAACAGAAAGGTTTTTGCATGTTTAGGGCTGTCCTGACAGCCATGACCGGGCATTGCTGGTCTCACTCCATCTCTTCTGTGGTGCAAGGCAATGGAATAAGTCCAGGTGGCTTGGGAGGGTTAACTCATGGGCTACAGGTCCAGAGTCGCACAAGAGCTAAACAAAGCTCTCGAGCTCACTCCATCCTCCTGGTCTTACGGCACAATGGGATCACCATCTGGGGATGGAAACAAGTTCTTCCCGTGGTTGAGCAAACACCTGGTCGAGCATGTGGCGAGTGCCCTCCCCTGCTCCACGCCGCAGCCGGCGCCTGGCTTCCCCACCACTTCGGATGCCCTTTGGTGCCTGACTTCAGCCTGGTCCCCGGCCAGCGAGGGTTTGCCAGCGCCGTGTAAACACCAAAAGGGAACTTCTCAGCAGCAGCGAGACGGAGGGAGGTGTTCCTAGGAACAAACCCAGCTGTGCTCCTGCCTCGTGCCAGCCCCTGCTCCTCTGCACGGTGCCTACGTGACACGGAGCAGCCGTGGGGAATCGGGGCTGTTTTCTCCCCTCCTGGCTGCAGCCCTGGCACGTTGTGCTGCGGGCTGGTTATCTCACAGTTAAACATATCCGAGGGCTGGAGCCATCATCTGGTTTGGTTTAAAGTGAAACTTCCTGAATGGGATGGTAGGACTGATTTGTTTTTCCTGGCTCTGCTCCCACCGTTCTCGCCAGCTCAGCAAAAAAAAAAAAGGGAGAGAGCAGTGTGCATGCATGTATAGGATCTGTACATTTGTGCATGTCTCTCTCCATGTGTGTTTTTTTCTAGAGAGTCCCCTTCTCCCTGGGATGGTTTTGGCCTTTGCTTATGTTCAAGCCCTGATTGTGCAGCATTAAAAACAAATAAAGGTCTTCCCGACCATTAAAGGGTCTTTTCCCCATTTTAAAACATCCTACCGTGCCTGGGGTTGCTGCATGCAGGGCAGGCAGGGTCGGGACACCTCAGATGGTACCTCAGGGTGCTCCAGGGCATCCTTGGAGGAGCTGGTGGCTTTCTCCTGGCTCCTCAGTCTCCTGCCACCCTCAGAGCTCCACACACAGCAGTCCAGGAATGGCCTTTCATCTCTTATTTTACTCTTCCAGCTCAGCTATCAGGACATGTTTGTTGTGATTATCCACCACGGCTGCCTGATCTTCAAGGCTGGGGACATAAGGAATGATTTCTCTGCACAGCTCTGGGTGTAGCCCCATGACTTGGATAGCAAAAGAAGTTGTGTCTGACTCCCAGCCCTTCTGAGCAGGAGCAGCCACAGAAGCTTTGGGGGTTGGGGCAGACACGGGGCTGCCGGTGGGATGTCTGACCACGTCGTGTCTCCTGCCCACAGGTTCGCAAAGCTCTTGCTCCGTCTCCCAGCCCTCAGGTCCATCGGCCTGAAATGCCTGGAGCACCTCTTCTTCTTCAAGCTAATAGGCGACACACCAATCGACACCTTCTTGATGGAAATGCTGGAAGCACCTCATCAAATGACTTAGAGAACTGCTGCTGGGTCAGTCCCTCGCCTGGCCGGGGTCTCACAGGGCCCCTTCTTCTGCTTTCCTCCGCTGCCACCCCAGCCCATCCCTCCCTCCTCTCCCCAGCGCTGGAGGCACCGTCTGATCCGGGGTGACCCCCCCTCCCGCCGCCGTCCTCACCTCCTCGTCGCCCTCACCCTTGTCCGTTTGCTGTCACTACTGCATCTCAAGACCTGCTCGCTGGTTCCCCACGCTAGATGTAGACAAGTGGGAGCGGAGAGAGCTCTGCCAACCCGCCGCCCCGGCTCGGAACCCTGCCCCGGCCCCTGCCGTGCCATGAGTTTTGGGGGGAGCTGCCGGCCGAGCTTTGCATCACCCCACATGCATCACCCCATGGGCCGGAGTGGGAACTGGATGGTCCCAGCCCTTGGGGCAGTGGGGTTTGGACAAGCCGAGGGGAGTGGTTGAACTGGCCGATTGCAGCTGGCTATTTCGAGAGGATGGAGTTTTTGAAAAAGAAGGAAAAAAAAAAAAAGAAAAAAAAAAGAAAAAAAAAGGAAAAAAAAAAAGAAAAAGATTTCTATTTTTGTTTTCTAACTATTATTAGTAGTCTCGGTAGTTGCTTCGTGGAGGGAGAGGCGGCCCAGCCTGTGCCCTGAGAATGAGTCACCCGTGGCTGCACAGAACCTTCTCCTTTCAGTTAAAAGCAGAGGATTTGGGATTGAGCTGAATCTCCCCACAAATAATGAGGCAACTGGTGACACAGGAAGCAGGGACACCCTCTCGCCCTCTGTGCAGAGGGTCCTGTGGGCAGCAGCACCTGAAAAATCCCCTTTTGCCATCCCAGAGGGCAGCTGAGCATCGCTGCTCTCCCTAGAGATGCCTCTGTGCTCGGTGTGGAGCTGCCCACATGAGCCGGCTGGAGCACTTGCTTTAAGGCTGACAGGGACTCAACATCACCCTTCCCCAACTTGCAGGGTCTTGCTGGGACCCCTGCCCTCAGCACTGCACCCAGCACCTCACCACGGCCCCGCTCCAAGCCTCGGTCCAGCTTGTCCTGCCAGACCCACCTTTTATTGCAAGTGTTAGAGCAGCAGGAGCTGGTTGTGGCAGTGATGGCTCCTTGGGGTTTTTTTGGTCCTGAGGTCGTTTAGTGAGGTTGGAGGGATGTGGGGTGGGTGGGCTTGGCAAAATACCCTCTCTGTGCCCACGTTGCAGGTACTCAGCAGCCCCAGGCACCAGCAGGGCCAGCAGCACCCGAGCCCTCGCCTCGCGTGGGGGTTTGGGCTCACCCAGGAGCCTGCTCCTGTTGATTCAGCAGCTGCTGTGCAAAACACTGCAAGGCAACAATTAGTGGGAGTGCTTGGCCAGGCTGGTAATTGTGGCTTTTAATTAGTGGTGAAGCAAGAACAGGGCTCCCCCTCCCCTGCATCTCCCTGGTCGGGCAGGGACGTGGGGGCTGAGAGGTCCCGGCTGGGTGGGGGATGTGGCAGCAGCCCCTGACCGTGTGGGCAGTGTGTCCATCCCTGGCCCCGTCTGGGATGCTGAGAGCATCAAAAGCACCTTGGCTTTTGCACAGTCCTTTCCTTGAGTCTTGTGGTGACAGCAGGGAGATGGACAGGTTTTTGGGGATTAGGGACATGGTCCCGGGAATGCGCTCACACCCCACGGGATGGGATTCCCTGGGCAGAGGGAGGTCAGCCAGGGGGTGTTTCCCCTTCACCTCCCCATTTCACCCTCATCAGGTGTTTCCAGAGCCCCACCAGAAAATGAGTTAGATAAAAAAAAAACAGCAAAGCAAGCAGTGAGGGATGTTGGGGAGGGGTTTCCCCCCCCACCTTGGCAGGACAAACTGTCCCGAACACACCGTGGGGCTGGTGCTCAGAGCCTGGGGTTGGGCTGGAGCCAAGGGCTCCCCCACCGCTTTCATGCCTTCTGAGCTTTAAAGCAGCCAAGTATTAGGTCCCAAAGGTATTTCTCTACATGGGTTGTAGCTGGCTCTTCAGACACCTCCTTTGTGCCTGGAGGGGGATGGAGCAGTGCCCACCATCTCCCACCTCTGCTTTGGAGGGGACACAGTTGTCACCTGCCTGTTGTCATCCCACCTGGCAGCTCGAGTCCCCAGCTTCATCCCCTGAAGTTAACCAGGCCAGTTCATTGCTAAATAAATACTCAGGATTTCAGGTCATAACTTTCCCTTAGGCTGGCCCGAAGTGGCAAATCCGCAGAGGCAGGGAAAGTGTTTTGGCTGCGTTTCTCCAGCAGCCTGCGTGCCGCCGAAAATATTATTAAACAGCTTCACCCTGCAAGAATTTGCCAAGAAAACTAGGCAAGAGAAATGAAATATGTAAAGGGTGCCAGTAAACATGAGCAGGCTGTTCCTTGCCAGCGTAAGGCTGGCGCAGGGGGGACTTGCAGGGAGGTGTTTGCTCCCAGCCAGCCGGCATGGAGCTCAGCTTGGAGCCAAAGCAGCCCCCGGGCAGCTGGCAGCCCCCAGCCCGGCAGAAAGGAACCCAGAACTCATTTGTCAGAGAGGACGAGGGTGCTTTGTGAAAGAGTTGGTGGACATTGCACTAGAATAAACCTACTGTCCTTCTTTGGTAGGTGGAACCCCTTTTTTTCTGATTGAGAGCTTGGAAAGGGCTGTTTGGTGCTGAGTGATGAGTTGTGGTGGCTTCCAAGGGCTGCGGTCTGGCCAGCTGCAGCCCTGGGCACTGCTGGGCAGAGTGGGAGCTCCCGTCCTGTTCCATCCCAGTTAGCATTTAACCTAATAAGAACCCAATAAAAATAAAATAGCAGGAGCAAGGGGTGTCCTCAGTAAGTAGTGTGGTGCAAGGGGGAAGGCTCTGCCAGCCAGGGGCTCTCAGTGAGGATGTACATCTCTGTGCCTCAGTTTCCCTGCTGGAGCCTCAATTCATGTTCCAGACTGAGGAGGGGTTTGGGGAAAGGCTGAGCATTGTCCTGAGCTTTTGGTTTTCAGCTGGTGTCGAGGGAGCCCCCGTGGTGCTGTAAATCAGCGTGACTCTGTTGCTTTCAGTAAAGCTCTTCTGATTTCCCCTGGTAGCCACCGGGCAGTTTGGGTTGCCAGCAGATCCTGAACATGTGTAATCAACCCCCAGAGCCTGGACCCCAGCCCACCCCAGCGCCTTCCCC
>JAAGNO010013960.1:0-10776 GCA_033439905.1 Ceryle rudis | reverse complement strand
ACCTCTCTGGGCAACCCGTTCCAGTGTCTCACCACCCTCCTGGTGAAGAAATTCTTCCTGATGTCCGACCTGAATCGGCCCATCTCGAGTTTGAATCCATCCCTCCAGAGCCACCATTAAATATGTTACTTAAGAAAACAGATTCCAAAAGCTGTCACTGCCTGCATGCTCGGGATCAGGTCTGAAAAAGCTAGAAGCGATTCGAGTCAGTGAGTCAAGTTAGCAAGACGTCTTTACTGATGTCCAAATTTCTACCTCCAAGTCATTGTCATATTTCTGGTTTCTATATTTAATAGCTCACTGGCAATGAAGAATGAAACGATGTCCTCGATAGCTCTGCTGGTTCCAGTGACACAGTTTTCCTCAAGTAGCCATTAGAAGTAAACAGCACGTGCACTTCTACTGAAATGGACACCGACGTGTTAGCCTTCTAACGAGTTTACTTGAAGGAAATGGAGAGGCATTCGGTTTCCATTAAATTGCCACAGTGTTGATGAAATCAAAATAGTTCTTTTTGTAAATGTTATTTATGGAGAAGAGTTTTAAGATTGCTGAGAGTATGAGTAGACAAACTCAGTCTTAATTTTCTGGAGTGGAAGATGTTGTTTGAAAATTCCTGATTGTTTTGCTAAAACTAAAGGAACCAATTTTATTTACACGCAGATCCGAGTGCTACGTGAAGGCAAAGGCTTTTAGAAATGCACCAGAACTGCAAGTCCAGATTTGTCTTAACGGCGTTTAGGTGTGACAAGAAGCTTAATGTAATAGTTAAAAGAGAAATAAGGTTATTTCTTTTTCTTTTTCTTTTTTGACAGTTTAAAAGCAATGCAAGAAGGTGTTCACATTTTGTTGTCAGAAAGAAGGGCTTTGGCCTGCTTTTCTCAACTGCAAATCTCAGTCTGTTTATTCACGAGCTCTGGACCGTTTCATTTATTACACTAAACCCTCCCTTAACCCAGCTAATCATGCAATGCCCAACTCTTGGGAGGACTTGTGCATTGGCGCAGCCTCTCGTTCCCAGATTGTCAGGGAAGAATCGGATGTACGTGACTTCGTTACTGACACTAACTCTGCAAGTATTTTCTTTCTGATTGACCTCTTACTGCACACGATTGTGTTATAAAAGTCAACAGGTAATTACAGCAGGCATGCACTTCTTCATAAAAATGGTGTAATATTAGAGCACGTCTAAGTGATGCTGGCTTGAAACTTCACTCCAGGCAAGTTAAGCCAAATTAACAGTCGTAGAAAGGAACTAAGTTTCACCCCAAAATAGCTTGTGATCTAATAGAAAGTAGTTCTGTGTTACAGCTCATCCTGCTTTTTTCATCACCAGCACCCTCCATCTGTGCGTTACTTGTGTTGCTGTGAATTTGGCAACACTTCAGCGGCGAGCTACTGTTTATAAGAAGGGATCCCAGCAGCTAAAAGAAGCCAGTCGTTGGGATTACTTATTACTTGCCTCGCGAGCTGCTCCAGGGAATTTCTTGAGGAACGATGTCAAAATCATCTTTAGAAAACCAGTAATTTGAGAACTTTGATTGACAGCTATCAAGCGCTCTCAGATTAGCGTTAGTCAAGTTGGTGGGCTTGGAAGAAAGACTCTTTTTATTGGAATTGAGTGAAGATTTTCCTTTTTTTTTTCTGCAAGGCAACGAGAGGCTAAAGAAGGCCTTTTTCCTCTCTGCAAGAAGAAATCTGACGCATTGGGAGCTCAACCACCAAGACACCATGAATGTTTCCCGGAGGTAAGCTGCACATTCTTGCATTCCCCTCAGGTAGGAATAGGAAAGCAAATTACTGACAGCATATTCCTCTCAGTCTTCACATGATGCTGCCAGATGATCAGGCACTGTGTTATTTGGTTTGCAGTTACACGGCCAGAAGGCAGCCCTTGTCCTGATACGATCAGTAAATGTAGGTTTCTAATTCTACAACTACTTTCTGTAAAATCTCAGCTGCGGAACTTCTGTTTTATTGACGATTTCCCTTTTGCAGGTTGCACTTTCTGTTCTTTCATTTTGAACAAATCACTTTTGACAGCTCTCGTCTAAGTGTGCACGAGGATATAAATATCATCTGTGTTTAAATGCTCTTTACTTTATCTGCGGTAACGCTTTCGGTACCTCCTACCCCTCTGCGATAATAACAGCAGGAACAGGTACGAAGCAGAGCTGTAACACATCTAACACTTGTCAGGCACCCTCCTAAGGTACGTGAAAATCACAAGCTGATTCATCTCCTTTTGGCATTCCAGTTCAGATGGAATTGTGGACATTCAACAATTTTTTCTCTTAAGAAAAAAAAAAAAAAAGAAGCAGGCCAACTGGGGCTTAGCAGGTAATTTTTCAGTGGGAATAGCAATAATTGGAGGTCAGTTCCCACAGGCTAACACTTCTACTTTAAAACCATTTGGGAAAGGTGGCAAGGCAATGTAAAATGTCCCTGCAAGAATCCTGCAGGTACGCTTTGTGGGGATACGCCCGGTTGGTATCTTTGGCTAATGAATGCTTTTGACACAGACTGCTGAGGGAAGTCCCTGCTGAAAAGCAGAGACGGAAACGTATTATCAGGGCAGGATAAGAAACTGACATAGCACACGCTGTTCTTATTCACATGGATTAAAGCTGTGGAAGGCGGTAATTTTCTTAAACCCTGCCACTTTCATTCTATTGCAAAATGAAAGGGTATGTTCTGTCTCATAGGACTGATCTGTGTCAACAGTGAGGAGGAAGAGCACTGTGCGTCCTCTAACAAGCCCATACCCCGTGTCTTTGCCTGTCAGTGAGAGAGAAATACCAAATGGCTGGTAAATGTTTTGCATTTCCAATTATGGAAATTCCTTTATTAGCCCCATACAGTTTGAAGAACTCTTTCCCAAATCTAGTCAATGATGGAATGCACGCTGCGGACTTCATCATAAACACTACTGAACTGTTACTAAAAAAGAATCATTTTTAACCTTAATCTTGCTTTTTGTTATGGCAGGATACATTCTCTCCGTGCTCACAGACAGAAAACCAGTGGGAACAAAAGTGAGAACTGGCACAGCACCTCTGGGCTCAAGCACCAGCGTGGAGATGATCTTGCTACAGTCCATACCCTTTACACAGTTATTGTCATGATCCTTCTAATGGCAATTTGGGGGGCCTGGTCAAGAAAGGATCAACCCTTATAGCATCGACATGTTTTGTCGAGTATTTAAAGGAGTATTTGTGTCCATTATCCATTCCCAGGAGGTACCAAAAAAAGGTATCAGCATTTTACAGTTTATTTGAAACTGCTTAAACTGTTGCTACGTGTGGAACTGGATCTGTGAAGCCATTTATTAGGCGGTGTACTTGAATGTGGCTTTGTGAGTAACATATACCTGTTTGCACTGCACACGTGTTGATATTATTCTTTGCATGTAGCTGAAAATTACTTTAAGCACAATATGCTAGCAAGAAGCAGAGTTCAACTTAACGTTTTTATTGGTCATTGTATTGTATATCCACTCCAGCTTTGAACTTAAATCGTTCAGTCTTCCTCTGCCAAGATTACCTGTCCCGATCCCTGGTAAAATACACACTGTAAGCAGGCGAATAATCTGCCATATCACAACAACACAGGAAAAAAAGTCAGTAAAACCAGCAACTCTGCAGGCAGAGGAAGACCTCTGAAGAAGTCGAATTCTCATCTCTGTTCCCGAAGAGGGTTTATATGGGACTTGCATCTGCATATTTGTAAGTTGTGGTAATGCCTTTGTAAACTTAGGAGTAAAACCATAGAATAAGATGTGTCTGTAAGCATCCTTTGTTGCAGAAACAACTGGCTCAGTCTTCAATCAATATATTTAAGTCATCTCCAGCCACCGCTTGCTTTTCCATAATTCCTCAAGGCCTCATGGTAGTACCAACTTCTCCATACACCAGCTCATCCTTGATGGAGGGCGTCCTGTGCTCCCAGTAGGTAACTCCAAGCACTGACTCCACTCAGAAAACCTGCAAGCTTTCTGGAAACGCAGCCAGTTGGCAGGCTCTGTTAAAGTCGTTGTTAATTCGTATGGTTGCCTGCTCCTGATGAGCTCAGGTTTAATGGACTGGCAGCTCCAAGGGGCACTGACTGTTGGGAACAATAGTCCAAGCTTTTGGGGTTTCAGCTCAGCTTAAACCTCAAATTTCAGCATTGCCTAAACTAACAAACACTATCCCAATAAACAATGAGCTGTAGGACATACGGAATACTTCGCAGCAGATAGATACGTGTTTGTAGTTACGTCCTACCTGTAGACAACACACGTCTCATGAGTATCGCGTACCCCATCCTGTGTCCACCCATCCGTCCGTTCAGGAGGGGTACCTACGTGAACTGTTGCCGAGAAGCCCCGCCTGGTGTACCTCAAGGAGAGTTTACCAAGCACAGAGTAGCACCAGAGACACCCGTGCCAGCTCTTGATGGGCGGGTGCGGGTGCAGGTGCCGGAGTCGGAGCTCCTGTATCTGTGCAGCACTCCGCCTGCCTTACCTTACCCGAGCAAACACTCTGCTTAAGGTACCACCTCATCATACTTCAACTTGGGAGCAGAGCTTGCTTGATGTTCTCTGAATAGCAGCACACAAAGGAACAGTAATTACAACATAGGCGATTAGCACACTAAATACGTTGTCCTAGGACACAGGCGCCCCGGTGATAAACCATAAAGGATGAACTAACTAATGTTACAAGGGAAAGCAAAAGGATGGGCCCTCCGTTGTGAATGTGCTACTGAAGTACATGAGAAGAGAGGGATTTAGACATTCCAGCAGTAGTACAAAACCCCCAGATGATTGGGGTTGTCGAACAGACAACGGCCTCAGTGCGCTGCAAGTTTCCCGTCATCACAGCTTTTGCAGGAGAGGGAGTTCTGACTGGGTCAGAGAGTGGTACTGAACAATCCTTTATTGTGCAAATGATGAAGGGAGGTTCCTCTAGCCGAAGCAGGTGCAGAAGGAGGCCTGATGCTGCTGGTTTGAAAACACAAGGCAAGAGGTTAAGTGTAAGCTATAGGAGACCGATGTGAACTGTGAAGGACCCTGGAAGTAGATAGGTAAAAGCATCTCAGGGTGTCAGGAGAGAGGAAGCCAGAGAACAGAGCTGGGGAGGAGGGCACGTGTTAACGGTGAGGGGAATTCACTCCTGCAACCAGTCAGCGACAGCTGACGTGGATTTTTCCTTTCCTTAAGATTTTGTAAGTCAGATTGACTCTTTGGTCTAACACACTTAGCTTTTAGGAACATGCTTTTCATTAATATCAAACACACAGTTCAGACATGTACAGGCTGCAGCCCGTAAACTGAGCTGCCAGAGCAGGGAATATGCAGAGCTTGTGCTGCCACGTTCATCACGGTGCCTGCAGATGTGGCCGCAGAGCACTCAGGAGGAGTCATCCTGATGCGAGGCAGCCTACCCTCTACTTCTTTTTCCCCGCAGAACCTCCGACTGTCCCTTTCACATCACTGCAAGGTTTGCCGTGGGCCAAAATATACCCTCCCCCAACCACGAGACGGGCACGCACCCGATCCTGCACGTGTGCACCAGCCTGCAAGCCACGGCTGCTGCCAAATCCTGGTGTGCTACTGGACATTCTCCCCGTGAGGAGGACGGCTGCCTCTGTCATGACAGGGTGGGCAAGTTTTCCTTGAGTCTGCACTCCTGCTGCATGCCCAGAGGGACAGCCGTTACGTGACAGCCAGGCCAAGAGTTTGGACATAGGTCTACCTAGGGCAGAAGCTTGGGAACCATCCTTGAACAGCAGCACCCTGCTGCTTTTACAGAGTCATTGCAATCAGATGGCTTTGCACAGCCTGTTTCTTACTTGCCCTGCCTCCTGGGTTCTGTGGTGGATGGTTTAAGTCATCACCCTTTAGAAGCACAGGCTGGTTTAGCTCAATCTCTGTTACACACACAATGTTAAAATGGCAGCACAGGCAAAAAAACCCCAAACCAACAAAACCCCACCCCATCAATCAATCAAACAAACAAAACCCCCTAGAACAACTGACCACGTATCACGCTTCTGGGTTTAACTGTTAAATTTATAAAACCTGCAGGTAATAATCCTGTCTCTGAAGCACCAGAGACCCAAATAAGGTATTGAAAATACTTAAGCTTCCTCTCTTTCACCTTACGACAGAAGAGACAGCAGCCTGAACATTAAATGTTTTGAAGAGCCCGTCTTCTTGCCTTGAACTTTTGTTTTGCTTTGCAATGAGTGGATAGAGAGCAGCCCTGCGGAGAAGAACTTGCAAGTGTTGGTGGATGAAAAGCTGGACGTGAGCCGGCAATGCGCACTTCCAGTCACACGTGATATACTCCGTGTACCAACCCGACTCTCCGAAAACAATTCTTTTATTTTCCATGGTCATTCTCACAGGCTGACGTTATGCACGTTTTATTTCAAAAGACCCAAGCCGTTCCAAGCTCCATTACTTACCACTGCCTCACATTCCCCTTTAGAGAGGATGATCCATTCTGTAAAACCATCTTTAAACCACGAAATCAGCACAGCCCTTTCTCCTCAATCACCGCTTTTGATAAACCTTGTCATTCCCTTGGTATTTGCTACGTGTTTTGCCGCTGATGTGGTTGGTTAGAAAAAGACAGTATTTGTATTACTATGTTTTGAGGGAAGAATTAATCAAAATGCAAACCAGAAGCTAGAGAACTCCCCGTTGGATACAGGCACACAGGCAATACTAGGTCTCTACGTCAGTCTGCTTGTCTCTGTACTGTAGTGGGTAATATTGCAGCTCTTAACTCAGACTTTCCTCTCCCCCAAAATGTATTTTGTTTTCCCAGACACTGTGTGTAAGAATCTGGGATATACTCTTCCAAATATCATGTAAGTACACAAATTGTGGTAACTCGGAGAGCAGTAGGAAATAAACCCCAGAACAACAAACCAAAATGAAAAATGCAGGCAGCTCTACAGTTCTACACGCACCCCAGAGAAACAGTGCAGCATAGATGTAACAAATAATATGGATTCCTACCTAAATTAGGACAGAAATTTCTCTAAAATGGGATGTCTACATGTGATTAAATGATACTCCTGCAGGCCCGGTGACTACTGGAAATCAATATTCTTTTTAGTTCCCTTTGGTGGCCTTTTGTAACACTGGTTCAACAGATCAAAAGGAGTTCAATGATCCTTTCAGAATCCTATGTAAGTTGTACTGACAATTTGAGTCAATACATCTTGGGTGCAAATTTCTCTGTGAGTTCTGCACCCGGAACCAGGCCCTAGAAGCCAGCATCGTCACACATAACTCAGTGTTATAAACTAAGAGCACCTCTCATTATCCTTTAACACTAACACTAAGTACCACGGCAACACCTCAGCAGTAGGCAGCACCTGGTGACATCAGATTGCCAGTTCAGCATCATCCATACTGACCTTCTTCATCGTTCTACCCATCTCTGATGCTCCTGCTCCTCACCGCTGGCGGCCGTGGTGCTCCTCCCACCCCTTCCCGTTCCCAAAGGGCGGGCAGCCACCTTATCCCATTAGCAAAAAGAGGGAGGTGCTGCTGATACTTTATGGAAACTTTCCTTTTCTAGTCCCTCGGCAACACTTCGTGCCACAGAGACCCCTTTCCCAGCAGGGGTATCGTTAAAAGGGGTTTGGCATCCATCAGGGATGCCAAAAGAAAACAAATCAGGGCAGGGTTAATAGAAAGCGATTCACAATGTTTGAATCCCATCTGGGACTAGCAAACCATTTGATGATGAAAGAGGAGTACATATTTCCAAGCCTTCTGGTTACGATCAACTTAAGGTACTGGCAAAAGTGGGTTTTTTTCTCGTTAAGAAAAGGGACTGAAATGACAATGGCAGATTCTGCTGTGCACGGCAGAACTGCTCCCCGTGCTTAGAGCCCAGCTCAGATCACCCCCGTATCCAACCTTGCTCATTTATGGTCAAAGCTCAGATGTCATCAAACTACTCAGCATTACGCCCCTGGCTCTGAAATGATGAATTGGAATTAAGTGTTTTTACATCTTAAAAAGCCCTCTTTTTCCTTAAAAAAAAAAAATATTTATTCCACATTTTCATAGAACATCTTTTGTTGACATTCTGCAAACAATGCTATCCAGTAGAGTGCCGATTTTTTCTTCCTGTGCAGTAACTTTGTACATCTGCAGGAAAAGAAAAAGAACAAGAGACATGGAAAAGCTGTATAAGGAAGACAAAAATCGATCATCTATCTTCTAAAAATATGTACACAAGAAAAGGTTTCCCCTTCTCCCTCAATTTTTACTTTGAAAATTCCTACCCTGACACGACCGCCCAATAAAATTGGGACTGAGGAACCAAGCAAGTTCTGAAACTGCAAGGCACGAAGGAAAGCTAAGAAACGGAAGGGGAGAAGCACTTTCAGCTCCACGTCATGTGCTATGATTTGTCCAATTTTATTCCCATGTCTCCCACCGTTATTTTGACGGACGTGATCAAGATGATTTAAGCTTCTTGAGTTTTGTCAAGTGAAACACATTTGCTTCAAGACAGCTATCTAGCATATGGTAATCGGCGAAGACACGCAGGCCCAAACACAGCTCCTAGCAGCTAATCAACACGTCTTCCTGTGAGCCGCCCATGCTGGGGCTATTTATGCGCTTAAGATTTTGCAATGGGTTCAGAAATGAACACTTATTTTTAATTAAATGGGTATTTGCCTGAGAAAACAGGAAGCAAAAGTGCCTGAGTAGTAGGCGGCAATCTGGAATTTATTTTTATGTTCCAGCATCCTGACAACATTAAGAATTCGAAGACTTCAAATGCGTGATGTCAGGGAGTGACAACGAGAACCTTTTTCAAGTAAAAAAAATTGTGAGAAAGAAATCGTCCAGGTTCACTCGAAACAAATTTCCAGCTGTGCTAAAGAAATACAGACCCAAAGTTAATGATGTCCATCGACGTTTAAGTAGACAGCTAAATAAATTATCCCTTTTCTCTATGCCAGGCATCTCTTTTGGCTGCATACCTTCTTAACTTTGGCAGTGTCTGTCAGCTGGGGGAGTTCGTCTAGAGAAACCTGTTGGCCTTCTACCTGAGATGCTATGTCTTCCAGATTGACAGTTTTCTCTCTGGTCACAACCATGACGATGAGTACAGATGTGTCACTGTCTGAAATGCCAAACTTTTTAAATGCATCCGAAATCTTAAAAAAAAAAAAAAAGATTAAAAAATATCAAAATATTGTGAGTCACTTTCTCACTGCATGTAAGAAACCTTTACAGTTACTGGGTCGGTCAGGAGTATAAACTGACACACGCTTTACATTAATGGAATTCTGACGGCTACAAGAGATAACAGCATATCAGTGTTAAGAAAAATAACAGTAACTTCCATTAGTAGCCAGGTGAACAGTTAAGTGATCATAGAATGGCAGGGGCTGGACGGGACCTCTGGAGATCATGGAGTCCAACCCCCCTGCCAGAGCAGGGTCACCCAGGGCAGCCCACACAGCAACAGATCCAGGGGGGGCTGGAAAGTCTCCAGAGCAGGAGATTCCACAGCCTCTCTGGGCAGCCTGTTCCTGTATTTAGTTTGGCTGCATGGATCTTAGCAAGCTTCTCTGGCAAAAAGAACGTTTGTTCAGCAAATCTTACATTGTTGTTTGGTGAAAGGCTGAAAATGATTTCTGCACAGAGAGTTCTGGTCTTCATTTTACCTATCTTGTGTAGATGAACTGCTTTGTTGGCCGCCACAAGAATTTGAAAAGGATCTACAATCTGTAAAACAGAACAGAAGAAGTTAAACAGAAATTTAACATGCTATTCTGAACCCTGAAAAAATCCTGAGCACTTAATTTTGATAGACTGTCTGCAGTCGTAGGCTTGAGCAAAACATAGAAGTGAGCAAAACTTCCTAGCTTTTTAAAAAATAAATACTAGTTATTTTAACAATTCTTGCTCTTTCAAAGTCAGCGTGATTATCTCCTGCACGGGGGAACACCTGACATAAAAATTACACTCTCCCAGTCGGGTTACCAAAATCTTTGGAAAGAAGAGCCACGTTAATTAATTTCCCATCAGAAAATTTCCATATTACATTCTTGGTTTTCCCCCCTTCTCTAACTACTGCTTTGCTTATTCTAACAACAACAAAAAAAAGGACTAGATTCAGAAACTAGTTACAGGTTTAAGTGAGAACAAAGGCTCCAGACAGTAGATTTTTGTCAGCATTGAACCACTAGTAGTACATTTTACAGATGGAAGTAGATTTACAAAGCTCCACCAAGCAGGATGTGAAGCGAATCAAGGTGACAACTGTTTTGGCCAATCCTGCCAAGGTTCTCTCTCTAACACGGACGAACCCTGCACTGTATGACATGGTAATGAAACCAGAGGAGGAGCATTTTGCACAGAGAAAGCAAGTGCATCCTGTGACGGCGACTACAAGCACAGGTCGTTTTTCAGCGCTGCTGAAAAGGAGGAGGATTTCCCTACTGCGGTGTGACACAAGATGCACTCACCATCGCAGGGTTTATCAGTGCCCCTTCAATGGATCCTTCCATGGCTTTTTTTCGTAGGGCAGAGGCATTTTTCACGTGGTTGAAGAGGAGGAGAGTCACGCTGCACTCGGGGAACAGCTCCAGCTGATGGGTGAACTCCATTCCGCAGCCTCTGCCAGAGGAACGGTTACACAAAGACCGACCCACTCGCGTGTCGTACACGGCACAGTTCTATTAACACCAAACCGGTTCGTGTATGGCTTTCAGCGCTTCTTAGAGGGGAAACCCCACGCGGGCTGG